>PVIJ01011828.1:0-52776 GCA_004024925.1 Scalopus aquaticus
TCACTAGGACTTGCTGAATTCCATTGCCTTTATAAGCTGACCCAGTTCTGTACTCGGGGTCCTCATTTTGCCCACAGGACCGCTGTGTCGGTACACCGGGCTGATTTGGACCCTAGCTCGAGCTAGCAATAAATCACCGCTTTGCTGATTGCATCGAATTATGCCTCAGTCGTATTGGACCCGTAACATACTTTTAACAGCAGATCTTGTTCTTCTCGTTGAGAGGCAGCCTGTGACCTCATACTTCGGCAGGGCAAGAAGAAGGGCGAGGCCACCTGCAACTCAGCAAGGAGAAAGCTGTATTCAAAGTGGAAGTCCAGCTCGCCAGGCTGCAGCACATGAGCAGCCACGAATGTGAGTCCCCTCAGAGACTCTTCTAACCACTATAATTGCACAGCCTTACTTAGTCATCCAAGGCCCACTTTTATAGCTTCTTCCTAAGACAGAGAAGAATGTTAGATCCCTGGTGGGCCCCTTATCCCAGTGGTAACCTCCCGTTAACACTTCAGCATTGCTCAATTTCAGCTTTTTTCTTGTGAGTATATAAAGGTTCTTTTGCTAAAGTGGGATCCTATCATCTAAAGACAGTGTGTTTTCCTCTGCACCCAAAGTGCCAATCTTTCAAGACAACCCTATCTTGTCATCATCCCTACAGGGAAACCAGGACGTGACAGATGGCAGGGTAATAGATTGCGTCTGCTGAAGTCAGAGCTGTTTTTATTTGCAAGTTGTCAAAGTCATACGGACTGTGGGGACGGGCTGAAGTGATTTATTTCAAATGAAAATGGAGGCATCATGGGCTCTGTCTCTATTCATCATCATAAGACAGGGTCTCCTGAGAACAGGACACATAACTGTGGTGTCAGCCTGTCTGCAGGGGCTGCACGAAGCCGCTCTTGCCTTGTGACTGCTAGTTCGAGAATCTCCACATGCCCAACGAGAGGCCAGATTTCACAGCAGTAAAGGATCCCATCGAGGGCCCTGCTCCTCTAGGATCAGTCAGTCAAGTACTAGGAAAGCACTGTTTCATTTATTTTTTCTACTGTTAATGCTTTAATTACATGCTCCTTCAGGTGCTCGCAAAAGTGCAGCATGATCATTTGAAAAGAAAACACAGTACGTATAGCCTGTTTGTGCCTGGAAGAGATCACCCCCAGTGACAGCTCCAGCCTGGGGCTCTCTGCGACCCCCCTTCAGCTCAGCAGCATGAAGGCAGCAGGGAGGCCGCCTGCTCCAGCGCTGCTCCCAGCTTCTTCCGGAGCCTGCCTTGCAGAAGGCCCCAGCCCCAGTGCGAAAGAGGACAAGAAGCCAAGGAAAGAACAGGCACAGCCTGTCAGGTAAGGCGCAGACCTAGGACGATGGCCAGGTGCCCACTACTCTGCTCTGGCCTGGGAGCACTTGGGCATGTTTCCAGAAGGCTCAATGCAGAATGCACCTAGAGTCTTCTAGAGCACCCAACTTACAGATGAGAGAATGAAGCCAGAGGAATAACTGACTTGCCCGGGATGTGCACTGGATCGAGCAGAGTTTAGAATTCAGGTCCCCTGACTCTCAGGTCCCCCATGTTCCCTCATCTGTGGTTCTCAAGCTCAGCTTTATGTTAGAATCACCTGGGGAGCTTAAGCAAAAAATCCTGCCCAATCTCACCTCAGAGATCCAGGTTTACTTGGTCTGGGCTGGAGCTGGACTTGAGTATTTTTACACCCTCCCCTAAGATGATGAGCCCGTGCTAGCAGCCCCTTGCACCCCAGTGAGCTCAATTCAGCTGTCTGTTCCACTTGGTTCCATGAGCCTGAGCCCAGCCCCATGCTAGGATCTGGAACTGGGGAATGAATCAGACACAGATCTTGCCCTAAAGCTGCTCAGCCTCTGGCAGAAGAGCGTACCGTGAAGAGCTCACTACAGCAGCAGATCAGAGTACCAATATAAATATAAAGAAGTTATAACGGTGACTAACTGCATGCGAAGGTTGAGGGAGGTGGCATTTGAGTCCATGTCTAAAGGATGAATACACGTTAGCTGAAAATACAAGATGCAGAAGGGTTTTCCAAGGAGAGGGAACAGCATCTGCAAAGGCCTGCAAGCCTACGTGGGGCACAAAAAGGCGGGTGCAAGGAGGGAGCAGGGGCGCAGAGCTGGGGAGGGGGCAGGGGCGGGGCTACATGGAAGCAATCCACTGGGGATTATCCTTACTCTGTGATGAACCACTGAGATGTGTTGTGCAGAAAAATAACAAAGTAAAACTTGAGTTTTAGGAAAACAATGCTAATGGTGTTGCGGACAATGAATTGGAAGGGGAATGAACCAGAGACAGGGAGAGCCAACTGAGGGAGAAGGCAGAGAAGACAAACTGGGCAGTGGCCACAAAGACGGAGTCCAGAAGACATATAAGACCTGAGCTCTCAACTCTGCCCGATTCATCACAGTTGGATGGTGGATTGAGAGGATGAGACGACTGACTGGCAAAGGGGTACCAAGGTCTGACTCCAGCCTAACTTTCCCCTATTCCCCTCAAGTCCACTGAACATCCCACTCCCACCTCCTGTGATTCCCTCAGTCTAGCAAACCTATCCCTCCCCCATCTCCACGTCCAAATAGGATGAATCCTTGAGATCTCAAATCAATGCCACTTCATTCGAAATCCTGGCTTTTGAATAAAGTTCATCAAGTTCACGTCCATGTCTCAAGAGTAGGTAATTGCATTTTGCCTCTTGAAAAGTCTTCCTTCTCTTCTTAATGGTAAATTACAATTTCTTCAAAACTCTGCTGAAAGTTTCCTTGAAGACATTCCTGGCACCTGCAGACGCTGGTCGTGTTCCCAAATAACGTTTGTTTCTCTGACAGCACCGAGAGAGTTGTTCATATGGTGAGTAACTACTGCTTTACACATACAAACCCCCACACATGCACACACATGTGCATACACACAGGGTAAATAAGCTGTTTTGAAAGTCAAGGACACTGTCTTATTCGGGGTCCTATGCTAACACGGTGCGCAGAAAAAAAGGTATTTGATAAAAGTCTATTGAATGAATGAATGCTGAAGACTAACTCATAATTCCAGAGAACAGCTCTAGAATACTGATGATGGTGACAGAGTGCTGCAATGCTCCGCTAAAATAAGGGCCCGAGATTTAATGCTCCAACATCATCCAGAACACGAGGGTGGAATATTACACTGAGCACCTACAACACCCATGTTGTTTGAGTCAGACTGCAGAGCACTTGGCAGACTAAGGCCCCCACAAGGCTGGAGACCACACTGTGAGGGCATTCTCTCAGAGGCGGCTTTGACTGAGACAAGAGTTGGAGGCAGAGACAAGCCTGGCCTGCTCTGTAGAAGTGAGGACTAGTCTTGCCATCTGGACAACTCTCGGGAGGGCTAGGCCTTCTCCCTAACCTCCTCAGGTAACTACTATCTTCCAGAAGCACCACCTCCTCCAGGAATCTTGGGCCTTAGCTGGGTATTATGAAGTCACTTCTGATTGACAGTAAGGCACACAGCAGAGCTTGCTGTCTTACCCTCCCACAGGCTTCTCTTTTTAAAGTGCTGGAAAATTCATGGGAATCTCATGTGCTGGAGCAACTTAAAGCAAAAAACGGTAGGCCTTGGCAGTGTCTTCTGGTCTCCCCTCCCCCAACTCCCCTGCCATGAGGCAGCTATATTTATGAAACATTTCGGCTCCTCTTGGGCCATACATCCAGGCAAGAAGTTCAGATCTGAAGTCAAAGCTGGCAACTTGAATCAGCTCAGCATTCAAAATTCTGCGTAAGGGCAGCAGTGCTGAAACTGGAAGGAATCGTCTTATCTGGAGCAGTCTCTCTGCACTCCTGTTCCCCCGTGGCACTTGTGATTTCAGGTCAAGGCTATGTATATTTAGGGCATGGGGGAATGGATGAGGGGGGGTAAGGAGAATGGTGGGAAAGAAGAGGGAAGGGAAGAGTCCCTCCCGGACACCCAGGTATATGGGAGATTTATCAGGTGCCTCATTCCTCCCTGGGAACTGAGGGCAGGTAACCACATGGTGAAATTCCCCCTGAGGCCTTGGCTCTAAAAGAAGCTCTAGGCTGTTCTCCAGGAGAGGCAATCATGGCAGGACAGACAAGTTGGGCAAGGGCTGGCAGGTGGACCAGTCCTTCATCTTGCTCAACAAGTTCAGGCTGGATGGCCTGGCTTCAGAACTCTGCCTGGGAATGAGCCTTGGTGGAAAGCCCCAGACAGGAAAACCTTCTTTCCTGGGAAATCATCAGCTTTGAATCACCTGGAAGAACTGTGGGCAAAGGCCCAGCTTAGCATCCTAAAAGCAGCTGCAAATAAAGGGTGCAGTGAAATCACACTGAGGGCTGGTTAAAAGACGTTAGTCGGGCCTCCCTGGTGGCGCAGCGGTTGGGCGCTGCGCTGTGGAGCTGTCGGTAGCAGCGACGTGAGTTCGACACCGGGCCAGGGAGATTCCCACATGGCGCAGCAGACCTCTCCTGCCTCGCCCGCTGCTCCCCTCAGCAGCGTGTTTCTGGTCTGCCTGTTCTGCTCCCCGCTCTGTCTCTGGTGAACCCTCTCGCCGCCGCTGGCCTGTACCCCAGCTTGTATGCGTAAGTAAATAAATCTTAAAAAAAAAAAAAAAGACGTTAGTCAAAACAAAGAACACTGTATCTACCTCCAGCACCCCGTTGCTGGGGTGAGTGGTGTTCTCTCCGCATGGCAATGCTAAGAAGTCTCCCGAATTCGTTCTCCATCAGCTTGCCTAATCTGATACTATTCTTTAAGGCCAGCTTCTTTCTGCCCTAGACTTGTAGTTAGACCGCCAACACACCGGATGGGGTATTAAGTGAAAAACATCAGCCATCTCTCTCCACATTGCGCTTCTACCACTCTGATTTTAGCAGGTTCTTGCTTCTGTCTCTCCAGAGCTAGCTGTACAATTGCTCTACCTCAACATGAGTCCCTGCAGACTCTAGGCCCAAACATTCAGAAAGTACCTAAGGCCTCGAGGCCTAGGGACTGCCCACCTGGGTGGGGTTTGGATGGATCCAAAGTGGAATCCAGCAGCTCCTCCCTTTCTGAGGGCACGGTCCACCCAACCAAAAGGTCATCTTCCAAATGACCTTGAACATTCCCCCTAAGCACCTCTTTCTGGGTTAATCTGGCCATCATTAACTAAACAGCCCTCTATGTGCCAGGCACTTTGCTAGGTACTGGGAACACAAAAAGGTAAGACTCAAGAGAAAACAGCAAACCAGAAGATTCTTTTTCTTTTTTGCTGAGAGTGGAGATCTGGCCATAAAGTAAGACTTTGGCCTGGTGAGAACAGATTTAACTGGAAGCTCTCAAATGGTTTTTCAGCAGATTTTTTTTTAGGACTCACTTCGTGCCTTCACTGCAGTTAGTCCTCTTGTAGGTGTTTTCCCTGTGACAACTAAGCCAGACTCTGTTGCAATTTTCCTCCTAGCACAATACTTATCTTTGAGCCTGGGAGCGAAAGTGTGCAAGAGGCAGGCCCAGCACATGGTCACCCCATGTACTCCCGCTGTAACGGGCAGTGCCACCATCTTGGCTTGCTCATCTGTCCAAAGCCTGCACCTGCAGTCACCATGACTTACCCTTTCCCTGCAAAAGGTAAGTTAGGAATAATGAGTGTGCGAAGACCAGTCGGAGCGTGTTGGCCCACTTCTGAAGATTTCCAACCGATGCAGATGAAGTTCTCCTGGAGCTGTGCCTCTAACAGAATAAAGCAGACAGCTGAGCTCAACCTTCACTGAGTCCAGGTGGGAAAGATGAGGTCTTTGCCTCTTAATATTTTTTCTTGTGTTGCCAGTCTGAAGACTTGGAGGAAATATTGCACAACAACTCACCTCCCCTTTCCTCCAGAGAATGCAGAAAGCTTGGAGCAAATATCAAAGTCTCAAGAATTATTATATATATTCAGGGTGACAATATTAAATAGATATTTTCACTCTCTTCCTTAATAGTTGGTTCCAGTTTTTAGGTCCTCAGCCCTGGCTCGGGAGCTCTTCTGGGCAGTTCCAGAGACCAACAATAGTCATTGGTCAGTGGTAGTTAAACTCCAGAGTGTCCACCACGGCCCCTCATTGACACATCGGTTGCAATCATGAAGAGGTAGGTCACCAAGTGCTAATCCTCAGAACCTGGTCTTGTACCTGATTTTCAACCTGACTTTTACAATAATATTATAACAAATTATAAATAATGAACAAATAATCAGATTAATTATCAATTAAAATAATTGATAAATTAATAATAACAATCTTATTGCAAGTTTCTACTACAACTTGTATCAATCCAGCAATGAAATAAACATCAAAGTGACTGCCACATAATAGCAAAAATGAACAAATAAAGATATTGCACTTCTGCTACTATCATCAATGTGATCCTGGGCAAGTTACTTAATTTCTCAGAGTCTCAGTTTCTTCACCTGTAAAATAAAGCCAACAATAGTATCTACTTCACAGACTCCATGCGACGATGACTAGAAAGCACATGGAAAGCACGTGGCACACAGCTGGCACACAACTGGTACTCAGCAAATGTCCCGCTGATGTGCTGTTGGTCTGGAATGGGAGGGGTGTGCCTTCCTTGGCAGCCATTATCTATTAGCCAGGAAGACGGAGAAAGCACGGGTTCTGCTTACTGGAGTTCCCACACCTCTCTCTTCTCTATTTAGCCCTCATTTCATTCTTTATCGTCTGCTTGCTGCTCCCCCCAAAATGTAAAGTTCATGAAGGAGATGGGCAACGACACAGTGGGTACAGAGTCTTTCTACATAGTAGACAGTCAATAAGTACGTGTGGACAGATATGAAAACACTAGCCTGAAAAGATATCTGCACTGCTGTGTTCTTTGCAGCATTGTTGGCAATGGCCAAGAAATGGAAGCAAGCCAAGAGCCCATCACTGGTGGCTGGATAAAGAAGATGGAGTAATACACACAACAGAACACCACTCAGCTGCTTGGAAAGTAAAATGAAATCTTGCCATTAGCAATAACATGGATAGAACTTGAGGTGATTTTACTAAGCAAAGAAGACATGAAAAGAAAGACAAATACCAGATTGTTTCACTCATGTGGAATATAAAGATACAAAGCAAATGAACAAATTAAACAAAACAAAAGCAAACCCTTAGACTCTGACAACAAAATGGTAAGTTACCAAAGGGGAAAGGGCAGGGGCAGGAGGATAGTGGTGGCGCCAATCGGACGTGGTGAATGGTACCGAGACCTTTGCTGGTGGGTATGGTGTGGAATATGCAGTTATTCTCCTGAAGCAAAATATGATAAGCCAAGGGTACCTCTATAAACATGAAATAAATAGATAAGTAAATAAGTAGTAGGTAAACATTCGTGCGTGGATACCCATGTTTTCAGCTAACTAGTTGAAAATGACTTCTACAGGTTACAGTACCCAGGAAATAGATAGTCTAATACTGGGGAGATGTGGGTTTAATATTTACTAATATTTTTCCTTACCTGCCCCCTATTTATTCTGAGGCATTAAAGCCAAAGCCTTTAAATCTTGCTGCTTTGCATGACAGCATTGGTTACATAGGAAGATTTTGCAAAGCAAAAAAAATACATCACACCAATTTGCATCTCAAATTCTGTTCCTCTCAAAAGGCTTCCAAGCCACAGAGTCCCCCAGCAATAATCATGTGCAAGGCGAAGAAATTAAGAACTTCAGCTGGAACGACACTAAATGAGTCTCTGGGATGTAGTAAAAGATATATCTGAGGGTATATCCTTCCCCTGGATTTCCTTCTGGTCCCTGATGTGGCAGAGAAGAACTAGTACCCATAGGGAAGATTCCTCTTGGATAATGAGAACAGATACACTAAAAATCTCATTACAAATTGCTGCTTGGTACTTTGGATTCGTTATATTATGGAACAGATCATGTCCCCGCGCCCAGTGGTACGGATAAGGCATTGCTCCTGATGACAATAAAAGCCTATAATATACAGTATCAAAAGCACAGAGTCCTTCAGTAATAAAAATCTGCAAATAACCCTGGAGGTCTCCTTATCCCCTTTCTTCCACTTTCCAGAGAATGTCTACTGCGCTTCTGCCTTCTACTCTTTTCGGAACCGTGGTAATAATGAGAGCTTGGGGAAGGCAGATGGTGGATGAATATGAGTGGGATCTTATAGCCCAGGCTCGTCTTATTAAAAAGAGAAGTCTGGTAGAAAAGGAAGTAAAATGCCCAGCTGGCTTGTAGGAATTCCAAGGGAACAGAATTCCAGAAAGGGAATCTGGAGTAGGGCTTTGTTTGTTTGTATTTGTTTCCACAGAGCAATTAGACTAGGAAAGGTTTCTCGCACCATCTGTAGATTTACTGCCTGGGGGAGTAAATGTAACAGGGGACTTCCCCTCCCATCACGGAGGGCATCTGCCTCAGTAAAGCCCAGAGCCTGTCAACAAGGCTGGTCTGCAATCTGAGCACAACAGGGGGGTGCCCTTCCCCACGCTCACCCCAGTGCATACTAGCTCCTGTCCGTGCTCTATTTTCCTCCACACAACCTTTTGACATAACCGATTTTTTATTTATGTGCTTGCATCTCCTTCTACCAGATCATCAACTCCAAAAAGGCAGAGGTTCTGTCTGCCTTGTTCACTGTGTCCCAGTACCTAGAACAGCGTGTGACACACAGTGGGTACTCAATAAACATGTATTTTGGATCAAGACACTGACACCCAAGTGCTCTGCAGTGATCAGATCCTCCAGAAGCACCCTGCAAGGGAATGCTGGCCTCTCCAGGAACGGGCTGGGTGGCCCTGGGAGGAGCACTGGCCTCAGGCGTTTCAGCAGCCTCTATGCCAGTGGGCAGAGTCACTCTGTTTACAGTCTCCAAATATGTGGTATGTTTGCATAAGTCAAGACTGGTAAAAGAGTCAGACCCTGCTCTATTCTCCTCTCTCTTTCTCCCTGTTGGACTTGCTTCTATCAAAAAGACTGCAGAGAGAAGCTGGTTTGGGCCAGAAGCTTGATCTCACTGGAAAATGGCTGGCACCTCACTTCCTTGTTCCCCCTGGGAGAAGAGGTTCAACAAAAAAGGTTTCTATTTTATCAGTCATGGTTCTGAGTTGAACACCTGAAATACAAACCAGTTCTTCTCCTATGGGAGGTTGGGTGTGACCCCCCCTCAAATGCTGAATGATCCACAAAGTATGACAAATGTGACTGATGTACTTGGGTCAGCTGGCTAAATACCTCTTATCAGACAACACCAATCTCTGCACGTCCCCCTTTCATAGGAGGAGAGGAACTTAGAGCGTTAACAGGCTTGCCTAGGTCACGTAGCTCAATGAGTATCAGGTTAGGTGTTCAAACTCCCAGTCCACACTGAATTCATTGAATTCCCTGCCTTTTTGGGCTGCCTCTGATTTTCTGTTCTGTGTCTTCCTCATATTTTCTTTTGGGGTTCTATCTCTTCCATAATATGATAAATTCCTGAAGGGCTCTATGTTCTATTTACTGTATAACACCAACCTTATCCTTGTTCTGCCTTCTAGTTCTCCTCAACCCACTGAATAAAGTTGGAAGAGATTTCAGGAACTGCTGGTTTTCCACCCAACAATCATCTCTTCTTCTCACTTAAATAGGCTTTGACCAAGTGACAATGGGAGTGAAGGGTGATTGGACTAAGTCAACCATGACAATCCCTTTCCCCTCCAGGAGTGGTTGGTCTATAAGTGTAGGCATGTGACTCAGTTCTGGCCAATAAGCTGTAAAGAGAAGTTTGCCAAGGGCTTCTGGGAAAGCTCCTTCTGTTGGATAAGGGAGAGGGATAGTAAGAACGTTCCCTCTCTGACCCATTCCTTTTTGCTGGAAGTAGGTCCTGTGAGGGCAAGCTGGCTGCCATGTCAACTGCCTCATTGGGCAGGCTTGGAGTAAGGCCGGACACTTGGCACAGATGTTGTGCACATGTTCTTTAGTGCTCCAGTGCCATTCCCTTTCTCCTTGACTCTCAGGAAATTGGTCCCTCTCCACACCTATCCATAGGTCCCAGCAGTTGTTACAGGCCCTCACAATTCCAGCCTTCAGTGTGCATCTTTCATCTCTATCTCCATTTGTTTCCTCTGGGTACTCAACAAAATTTCTTCTTCTTTTCTTATTGCTGTTGTTCTTTTATTCTTTTTTTCTCCATTTTTAAAATATATTTTTACATCGTTGTTCATTTTTGTACAATGCTTGATCTTTCCTCGATGGTGTCGTCCCCATAAAATTAGCACCACCAAGACACCCATGAACCATCACCATAGTCTCTTGTGCTCTTCCCTTCTGTTTTGATCCCTTTCCCTTTCCACCTCCCATGAATGTCTGTGATTTATAGTTTGCCTGCTAGTTTTGTCTTTTTTTTCCCTGATCCCATGAATGGTTCCCCTATATCCTTCCTATAAGTGGAACCATTCAATAAGTCCTTCTGACTTATTTTACTAAGCATAATCCCTTCCAGCTCCATCTATGCTACTGCAAATGGCATGAGTTTATCTTTTTTTGATTGCTGAGCAGTATTCCATTGTGTATATATATGCCACATCTTCCTGATCCAGTCATCTGTTTGGGGGCATTTAGGTTGTTTCCATATTTTAGCTATTGTGAATAGCGCTGCAATGAACATAGGAGTGCAAGTTTCCTCTTGAATTAATGTTTTTGTGTCCTTTGAGTAGATTCCTAGGATTGGAATTGCTGGGTCATATGGTAGGTCCACCTTTAGTAATTTGAGCGTCCTCCAAGCAGCTTTCCACAGTGGTTGGACCAGTTTGCATTCCCACCAGAATGTAAAAGTGTTCCTTTTTCTCCACATCCTCCACATTTATTGTTGTTAGTTTTTTTTTTTTTTAATGTGGGTCATTCTTACTGGTGTGAGATCATAGCTCATTGTGGTTTTGATTCATATTTCCCTGATTATAAGTGATGTTGAACATTTTTTTTTATTTATACATACAAGATGGGGTACAGGCCAGAGGCGTGGGGCGGCGAGAGGGTTCACCAGAGACAGAACAGGTAGAAGAACAGGCAGATCAGAAATACACTGCTGAGGGGAGCAGCGGGCGAGGCAGGAGAGGTCTGCCGCGCCATGTGGGACTCTCCCCGGCCAGGCGTCGAACTCGCGTCGCCGCTGCCGACAGCTCCACAGCGCAGCGCCGGGGAGGCCCCGATGTTGAACATTTTTTTCATGTGCCTGTTGGCAATCCACATTTCCTCTTGGAGAAGTGTCTTTTTAGTGCTTCTGCCCACATTTTGATTGGATTTTTTATTTTGTTTTTCAACAAAAGTTCTTAATTTGAAATCCATGAATATCCCCTAAAAGGCCTGTGAATACTCTGAAAATATTCACAAAATTTTAAACATTGTACAGAGCATTAAAAAATATTTTAAAGGAGCCTGTGATCTCAAAAATACTACTGTAAGACACTTATGCAAACAGAGGAGGAAACTAACGCATATTTGTATGCATATGCATGGACATATATCCAAAGCAGTGGTTCTCAAATTTCAGCTTGCACCAGAATCACCCTGAGGGCTGGTTAAAACAGATTTCTGGGTCCCACCTTCAAAGTTTCTTCAGTACCTTTGGGTGGGGCCTGAGAATTTGCATCTCAAACAAGTTCCCAGATGATTATTTTGCTGATAGTCCAACAACCACAAGACTCGTGGGAGATGCTTCAAAATCGTCAATGCGCCTCCAGGGACAGGAGACCTTGTTGGTTGGGGACATGGGTGAAGGGAATGTTCACAGCTCACCCTTTTTGCATCTCTTCAATTTCCATCTATGTGAATGTTTTACCTAATCAAATACAAGCTTAAAATTGTTTGTGTGAAATCACTACCTTAAACCTGCCCCCCTTACCCACTTGACATTCCCTGTGATCCTTCTAGAAGGTCACCACTGTCTCTCTTTGTGTCTCATTTTAATTAGTACATCCAGTGTATGTTACTTTATTCAAATAACCCCTGCTGCTGGGTGTCAGGACCCGTTTCTACCTTCCAAAAGGAATCCCACTGCGGTTCATATTTTTCCCTCTCAGGCATGTCAGGGTTCATGTTCTCAGAGTTATAAAACTCATTAATCTCTGCACCTCACCTGTCCTCAGCCTTGCGGAACTTCACAAATCTCCCTCTTCCACAGCAACCCTGACAAGAACCCCTCTCACTCCTTACTTCTCCAATCACTGGCTGGTAAACAGTGTCTTCAATCTCTTAACCCCTTGGTGGCCTCACTCAATCCTTGTCGAGATCAGTGCCACAGACAGTCCCTTCACTCTGCCCTGATGCCTGAATTTCTTTGTCTCTCATGCCTATCTTATGTTGATGACCTATCTGGGACTCCCTCACCCCTTCTGTATACCTCCTACACACACACACACACACACACACACACACACACACACACACACACACACGCACTGTTACTCTGTAGTCTCTACTCCCAGTCTGATGAGGACATGGGGAGAAACCACAGAAGCTCACTGCGTGTGTGAACAGGTGGGCTCTCATTTCAAAGACTCAGTCCTACCCCACAGCTCTTTACCTCTTGTTGGAGCTGAGGCTGCTGCTCCTGACAGCCATTTATCTTCCCCGAGCTAAATGTTTCTTTAGCTTTCTTTAGCTTTCCCAAGCCCGGACCTTACCTTTTCCTGCACTCCCAGCTTGCCTCCCCTTCAACTTTGCAGGAAAACCAAGGCCTTGAGACATAATGCATGTTCCTCTCGACTTCAACACATCACTTGCTTCCTAAGCGGTCCCCTTCCCTACTTGCTCCTGGAAGCAGTGTCTCAGCCCCGGGCCACATGGTCCATCACGAGCCTGCTGGCCCTGCTCCTGCAAGCACTCGGTCATCACTGTCCAGCCAGTGACCCTGGCTCTCCAGTGTGTTCAGTTTTTCAAGTGTTCTTTGTTATGTCCCTTTTGTCAAGAGACATACATAGATGTCCATCTTAAAAATTCTTCACTTGACTTTGCTGCCCACATATTCTATTTGATTTTCATTTTTACAAAGAAATGTCTCAAAAGAAAACTTTCGCTTTCTCAGTCTTTCCTCACATGGCTGCTATTTGGCCACTACTCTCGCCACTCTACAAAAATAACTCTTTCAAAAGTCACCAGTGACTTCGTAATTGCCATAGTCCAAGACCTTTGCTCAGTGACTGGTAACTTCTGTCCCTTTATATCCCCTATTAACATGTCTGCCCCCTCTGACTTTCATGGCCCAACCTGGTTCCCCTCTCACCTTCTGGCTGACCCAGCTTTGGCTCTTTCTTGACCCTCATCCTCCTGTCTATGCACTTGCTTTTGGGCACCATCCTCTCAACGCTTTAATAGTCACTCAGTTTCTGCATCCACAGCTTCTGTGGGACCATGGAGAAATGACCTCACTGAGCCTCGGTTTCATCATCTGTAAGCCACCGATGCAACATTCCCATTGAGATAATCAAATGCCACCTTCAAAACCATTCTGTTTCACCATGAAGAATCATCTTTCTCCCAAACAACTCCTTCTATTTTTTCTATTTGTCCTCATGGTACCTACACAGTTAGCTCAGGCTAGATTAGCTGCTGGAACAAAGAAGCCCCATATCATAGTGGTTTATAATAACAAAGGCTTATTTTCCTATCATATAAGTAGCCACTGTGGATCAGCTGTCATCATTCTGGAAGTCAGACTAACAGGAACACTGACCTGAGATGCTATACAGCTTATAGCAGAGGGGCCAGAGAGGGCCTCCCTGGTGGCACAACGGGTTAAGTCTCAGCACTATGAAGCTATCTGCAACACGAGTTCAATCCCCATCCAGGGAGCTTCCCACATAGCGCAGCAGACCTCTCCTGTCTTGCCTACTGCTCCCTCAGAAGTGTATTTCAGTAGATCTGCCTGTTCTGCTCCCCACTCTGTCTCTGGTGGATCCTCTCATCCCCCCACATCTCCAGCCTACACCCCAGCTTGTATGCATAAATAAACCTTTAAAAAACAAAAGAGGGGCCAGAGAGAGGGGGGTGTACCACTCTGTGATTTTTAAAATATCTAAGGATTCACATTCCATTGGTCAGAGCATTCTTAGAGCAAAGCCTGACATAAATGAGATGGGATATATAATCTTCCGAAGGGAGGAGCCCATAGAGAAGGGCAGCAAATATTTTAAACAATGGTAAAATCTACCGGACTTCACCTTCTAAGCACCAGGCCTCATATACAACTCTGACCTCTGGCCCTCCCTTGCTCCCCATGCCACGAGCTTATCAGGTATTATTAATTCTTCCCTAACAGCATGTCTTGAATTCAGCATTGATCATAGCACTTTATATATGATCTTTGATACAATATTTTTCCCATCTCATTTCCTCGATTCTAGTCTGTCATACTAGTATTCATCAGACTTGGGGTTGTGTTTTTCTGCTACTCAAAAATTTTCAATAACTTTGGGAGTAAAATACAAATTCATGAGTTTGGACTCCCAAGTCTCTTCCTGGTCTGTATTTACAGGCTTATATGTTGTAAAGTCTCTAATGCAGTTAATTTTATCTCCTTATCACTCCCCAAAACACAGTGGATGCCTCCAGACCTCTGTTACCTTTCCCTGGAATTATCCCTACCCTGTCAAAGTTCTACCTATCTTATAAAGTCTGTCAAATATTTAGCTATTTTATTTCCTCTATTGGCTTGCCTGTTTCTTAAAGACAAATACAGTGTCCTATACATTCTTGTATCCTTTACAGTACCTTCCCCCTAGTAGAACAAGGGAAAGAAATTACATTTATTGAACACTCCCTGTATGCCAGAGACTGGAAATCACTTTACAAATGATATCTCCTTCAATTAGAAAAGCAATTCTATTTAGTAGGATTTATTATTCTAATACTATCAGTGGTGAAAGTAAGGCTAAATGGAGTCAGTGATTTGCCCACAGTCACAAAGTTAGCAATTGGTAGAGTCAAAATCTGAATCTAAGATATGCCTTGTAAATATGCTTGAGGAAGGAATGGCCAAAGAATTATTTATACTCACAAAAGAAACACAGTAGAAATACAAATAGTTAAAAAACACATTGAAAAATGTCAATCTTATCAGTTGTCTAAGAAAACGTACCAATAGCAAAATACTATTTTCCACTAATCTTCTTAAATATTGAATAATATGTTGGGAAGGGTTGGGAAACAAAGACTTTTTGCAATACTGGGAGAAGCAAAACATTGGCTACTCTCTAGAAGGCAATCTGGCCTTTAAAAAAATTATTTAGACCTAAATAATTCTCCTTCTAGAAACAGATCCAAAGGAAACAGCAAGAGACACATGGAAGCATTTATAATTAAGGACATTAACCACGGCATGAAAAACCAGAAGCAAACTCAATGTCCAACAATCAGTGTTTATTAAATATACTATGCTAACATCTACCATGGAACAGTGTGCAGCAGTAAGAAATCACATTATAGAAAGATACTTAATGGCACAGGAACGTGCTTATAACATACTAAGTAAAAACACAAATCAGGTGACAAAACAGCATTGCAATATGATGCACTATGTTTAGAAGATGGTGAATTTAGGATGACTCAAACGATCTGTTCTAAAATGTTAAACAGAGGTTAGCTCTGCATAGATTACAGGTGGCTTTTATTTTTCCTTACGTTCAGCAGTATTTTAAAACTTTTCACACAGAGTGTATATTATTTTTAATAATGGAAAAGAGTTGGGGGGGAGGGCGCCTGTGGATATTAACTGTGCTTCCTAGTGTGACACTGACCAAGACCCACCAGAGATGTGTCCTTCAGAGGGCACTCCCCAGGGAGTGCTCTCGACTGCCCACCCACTGAGGCATGGCACCCTTAGGTGAGGCACTTCTGGGAACATGGGACATTCAGGGACCAGAGCTCCTCACTGCAGTCTCCTTATCTGTCAGAACCGCACCAAAAGGCCCCAAAGGAGGAACCGTGGGGGGACCTGGCCCTGGCATAGCCTTCACCCTAAGAACCCACCCGCAACCAGGGACTGCATCTGCACCCCAGTCCTGGGTGGTTGTGGTTAACCGCACCTCCTGAGAAGGGGGAAGGCTTGAGGCCAAGTGAGAGCAGAGCGTGGGAGTAAGTCACAGGAGTGAAAAAAAAAAAAGCATAATCAAGACTGAAACATATAGTGCAGGAGTTGGCAGAGTTAACTTTGAAGGAGAACCAGTTTTTCCACCAGGGAGCTGGGCTTTTGTATGTCTAGCCCCTCAGCTTACAAAGAGCCATTGCTTAAAAACAATAATAATAAAAAGCAATTCATTTTGATTATAAGGAAAAGCTCACTCTGGAGAATATACCTATGACTCAGCCTTGGCAACGACTTTTTAATATCTGCAAAGGCCCTGACTTTAATCTTCATAACTGTCTGCCAAGGTAGAGCAGCAATGCCCAGGATTTAAAAAAGAAAAAAAGAAATAAAAAAAAATGCACCTGAGGACTTAAAATCAAGTTTCCACACTTGACAATGTGGAAAGCTGACACTACAGAATCTGCCGTGTGGGCTGGTTTACTGCTCAGAAGTTCCCAATCCTAAATGCTTGTGACTTTCTACGTGGCAATGTTTTCCCCGCAAAGGCTGAAGCTGTGAGTTGCAGGAGCACAGGATTTGGAAGAGCTACCAACTCCCCGGGTGGGCAACTACCCAACTTCCATGCAAGTGTGAGTTCTAACCCTGCTCCTGAGAGCATTCATTAGGCTCTTGACTCATTACTTCCCATAGGTAAAGGGTGACATTCACTCCTCCAACAAATATTTATTGAGCACCTACTATGTGATAGGCACTGGGGACAATGAGAGGGGGAAAAATAAAAAGAGGAATATTTTATAACATCTGGAAAAATGATACAAAATTTCAACTTCAGTGTCCACAAATAAAGTTCTACAGGAACATGGTCCCATTCGTCATTCGAGGCAGCATCGGTGGCTGCTTCCACGCTCCGCTAGCAAAGAGGAGCCACCGTAACAGAGGCTGGACAGCCCACAAAGCTGAAAATACCTACTATCTGGCCCTTAAAAAAAAAAGAATGCTGACCCTTGGACCCTTGGACTAAAAGAAGAAAAACAAGGTAATTACAGGCTTAGAAAAGATCTACAGGATTACAAAGGGGAGTCGGATTTTTTGAGATTGTTAAAAGGACGAAGATGATCTATCTAGCACTGTTACGGCCCAGGTCTGGAGCAGTTCCAGGTCTCACTGGGCCGTGGGGACAAGTCAGCTGAAACCACCAGGTTTATCCAGAGCCTTACCTGCCCCTGTCTCTACCTGTGCAGTGCGGGTCCTCCAGCCCCACTCAAGTCCCACCGGTGTTCCCAGAGTCTGAAGAGAGCGGCCCTTGGGAGTACACCGTATTCTTGCCAAAGGCTATTTCCAGTCGGGACCAACATAAGCCGCCCACCCTGCAGGTCTCCCGCTCAGGAGCTGCTGTGCTGCATGGGCGTGAGGACAATCCCCTCCTCCCGTCTGTATCCCTGGGAGTTCCTTTGGAACCAGACAGCCCTGTCCTTTGGCCTCTGTCTCCCAGAGGTCCTGTGTAAATGGTTCCTCAGTCCTTCCCACTGCTCCCCACTCCTGCTCCGCTGGCAGGGGGAAGAGGTCAGACACTGACCCTGCTTTATATCTGTGCGAAGTCTCCTCTCTCATCCTCTGCCCAGTCCTGGCCTGCCTTCTCCCCACTCCCCATGCAAATGACTTGTGCAAAGGGTGCCAGCATCCACGAAGGAAGGTGTGCTCTGGTTTTGTGGCCTGCACATAAGCCACATAGATCGCATTGCCTAATCCATGTCCCATCGGCCACTAACGCCATGTCTTTACCTGCAACTCCCTTGCACGCAAATATACAGTCAAATATTCATTGAGGCCTGCAGTTCTGAAAGGCAGCTGCAGCCTCGTTCATCCCCTCCCAGGACCCAGGCAAGTCTGTGGGTGCATCAGCCCAGTGTGCCCGAGAAGGCACCTACTGCTGGGTCGCAGTCTGCAGAGGAGGTGGGGCAAGCTTTGTCTGTGCGGCAAGCTGACCTGCCCTGACCTGTGACCTTGACACCTGCCTGGCTCTAGTCTGTCCCTTCCCCATGGGCTGACCCCTGTCCTCTGACCGTGGCACTCCCACCCCCACAGGCTGTGCCTGGGCCACCTGCTGTGGAGGGTCCAGGCCCTGTGACTGGGAAAACAGGTGGATGTGGTGGCTCTTGACACACCTGGCACTAAGTTACTGGGGCGGGTGCAGCCACTGACCCAGGAGTCAGGGAAGGCAGGGAGTGTGCAGAGGGGTGACTGAGTTGCCTTTTCATTTCTCTACCAAGGAAGCAGAGACGGAGACAGAGGGAAATGTGCACAGAGGATTCCCAAGCAATTAGCCAAACCTCCCTGGCTCTCTGCCCTGGCTCCCGAGTGTGTGGATGTGTCCAAGACCCTTGTCCCTTGTCCCCGAATCTGGAATAGGGGAGGTTATATTAAATAGATTTAAAGTATCTTTGACCACATAAGGCCTTCTGCACATCTAGAGGCAGTTTTGTGAGAGTCTATGCTCATTTTAATTCAATTACCACATCTGGAACTGTGCACACTGATTTCTGATTCACCAAGAAATGAAAATTTATGCAACAAGATATGGGGAATTTGTCAGTGACAATATCCTTTGTCTCAACAGCAGTGCCCTTAAAAAGCAAGTGGTGATCAGGCATGTTTCAGGAGAAATTCTTCCATTAGGTAGGAAAGTGAGTGAGCGGTTTCCCAGGTCCCTTCTAGCTCTGCACTTTCATGACTCGAGGTTAATGAACACCAAACTGCTGGGCAAGAAAAACCACCTAACAAGAGGGGTTTTAAAAAGACTTGATGGATGTGTTTTACTCAGGACAGAGTGAGCCCAAACATTTCAAACTAGAGCTGTCAACAAAGAATGTGTTTGCAAACCAGACAGAATTTAAAATAAACTTCAGCCGGCAAATGATAAACGTTCCCTAAAAAGGTAATCAGCCAGGAGTGAGCAGACTTTGGAAGCGGCCTTAGGAGAGGTTTCTATCCCATCCCACAGCGCACTTGTTTGGGGCATAACAAAAATGAAAAGTTTCAGGTCCAGGATCCCAGGCAGCAGGACACACTTGGGGAAAAGTTACCAGGGAGGGAGAACATGGTGGCAGCTCTGAAAAGAAGAACAAAACAGGTTCAGTCCTCAGGACCCTGGTGAGGAAGACAAGGGCACAGAGTGGGCAGGTCTGGGCCCCAGAGCTATGTGGGCACCGCAGACACCCCTCAGTCCAGCTGCTGAAGGCCAGGTTGGGTGTGGGCAAGGGGAGGCTTGCCCTCTTCCTTACTCCCTGAGGCCATTTCAGACCATTGGAGCCACCCTATTTGGGAAAGTTCTCACTCCTTTGAAGCTCATCTCACTCGTCCCACTACACCCTACTTTTTAGTGGGATATGGGGACTTTGGCTCTGGCTGTGAAGCAGAGCACACTCACAAAGAAAAGTGTGTGTGCATGCACGTACAGCTGAAAGAAAAACAACAAAGACCAAACACCCATGTAGGTACACCCAGCTTCAAGAATAAAATACGGTCACACCCTTGAAGCTCCCTCTCTGTCTCCCCCCTCCCACCCAGCCACCAAGGAGCTACAGCTGGGAGCACAGCTGCCTTCTCAGCCCTGGGGCAAGCCACAGACCAAACCATATGTCACCAGGCCTTTGCTTTTCTTGACACTTGCAGTCCATTTCTTACGGCTCCCTAGCCACTATTTTGTTTAATGGTGCCTGGTTTTTAATTTCAAATAATTAAACCATATTAATTGTGGTCTTTTCAGTTTGCATTTTATGCTCAACGGTATTGTTGAAATCCATCCACATTGATATGTGTATTTATTTCTTTGCTGTATAAGACTTTGTTGTGCGGTTATGCCACGGTGACTTCTCTTTCCAGTATTTATGGACATCTGGGTTGTTTCCTTTTTTCAGTTACTATAAACAAAGTTATTATGGCGATCCTGTGTATGACTCCTACTGAATAGGTGCAAGAATTCCTAGGGCAGAGCTACTCAGAGTGTGAGTTGCTGAATGCACACCCACTGCTGGCACCCAACCTGCTGCTGCTTTGCAAAATGAGGAGTTTGCGCCAGAATGTAAAGCAACCGCATCATTAAGTACACCCTGTGGTTCAACCCGCATTTTTTCAGAGCAGGCCTCCCTTGCAAAGGAGCTGCTGGTTTACATTGGGCACATCCTCTCACTCTTCCTACCTCTGGCACTTGGTGGATACTTGGTGCCCTCTACCTTTTCTCCGTGTCTTCATCTGCCAACCTCTGAGTCACCTCTCTTAGTCAGGGGAGACTTTGGCCCTCACTCAGTCTCTCAGTTTTGCACAATAGAAATCTGTTGGCAGGAGAAACGGAAGGTTCAATGGTTTGCCCTTCCTCACACACAGTCTCTGCCAGCAGCTTCCATGTTTCTCCAGGAGCCCCCTCCCCAGCTGGCTCGTCCAGGGGGCCGCACCTGACACACGAGTTGAGACTCAAAATTCTTTGGCTCTTTTCATCCTGGAACCAAGGAAGGAAGCCAATATGCCTCCAATGCAAAAGCGAAGGCGTCACTCGCCAGGGCCATCAGTCACCCTTTTGGCCACCAGCTCGATGGCCTTGTAGAGAGTGCCACAGACACAAAATCTGTGCCAGGGGCTGCCAAGACCCTCTCTACCAGGGTCTCCTCTGCAGTACATCATTCAACACACCACATGACACTCCCAGAAGGCGACATTCCCTCACCCAAATATAGCCCACATGTATGAAGAGAGGAAAACAGATAAGCAGAAAAACTCCAAGAATTTTTGGCAGCCGCTCAGACAGCTGGGGATGTGCTTGATAAAAGGAAATGGGGAGAGGCATTAAGCAAAGGACTCTAAGAAATGAGAGTGTCTCTGAAAGAACATTCAATCCAGAAATAATGTTTTTAAAAGCAGAGGGACTTGTAAAACATTTTATCAAAGAAATAGAAAGCCCTCTGTGGGCATCTTGTCTGTGCCAATTCAAGCTAGCAGTGGGCACATGACACAATTCCAGTCCCTACGGTGGCGCCGGGAGTGGAGGGAACAGACACTCAGGTCACCCCACCTCCACCACGGGGGTGAACATCCCCAGTAACCCTCCTCGCCCGGTCACCACCTGTTTTAGGTTCCTGATGCTCAAAGGCGAAAGCCCCATTTTACTTTTTTTCTTTCTCCTTTTCTGCTTCTCTCATGCCGCAGCCCCCAAGCAACGCCCTGGCTGCAGCGCCCGGAGCCCAGGACTGAGTTGAAGTGTTAGCGGGAATATTGATTCCTGAATGATGTTTGGGGAGCACCTGGCTCAGGACCGGTCCCCTCAAGTGGAAATGAATGATGTCGAAGCTGGGAGAGGGAGGTTGGAAGAGAGAGTCGTACTTTCTTTTGGAGTTTTAGTTGCTAACTCCCACTTGAGAGCACATCGTATTATTTTCCTTCCTCTTCCTCTGCTCTCCCTCCTTCCCTTCCTCAGTCAATGACGAGACAAGAAAATATCTAAGAGCACAGGTTTTGCAGGAGTTGAAGGAAGAAAAAGACCCATTTCCTCACTCTCAGCTTCAAGCCCAGGCTGAGAACACTGTTCCAGAAGTCACAATGAATAAAAGCTGAGAGTTGGTAGAAAGAGCACCAGACCTGGATTCAAACCACAGATGTGTATCTCATTAATTAAATGCTGAGCTATCATCTTATCCTCCGCGGCCTTCAGTCTGATCTTAAATTGGGGATAACGAGGTCTGTTGCGGAGTCATGTTGATGTCTGTGCAAACATCTGGTGCATGTCAGGCGCGAATATGTAAGCCTGCTACTAATTTTTATCCCCTAGTTACTTAAAACTTAAGCTAGAGAAAATGAAGGGAAAATAACAAAAACAATTTCCAAGTGAAAATGGATATGACCTGCCACTTCTGTGAGGAGAAAACAGGTCCAGAGTCTTTAAGTAACTTATCTAAAGTCACCCACTTAGTTGCAAAGCTGGAAAGAGGATCTGGGTCTTTCAACACCAATTCTCAGTGCTTTTTCTTTTGCCACGTGTCTCATCTCAGTGGGAGAGTGAAGCATGGTGGACACCTTCATGCTGGGGAGGCAGGTCTCACGAAGAGGCAGGAAGCAAAGTGTGATTTAAGCCACCAGATGCCATCCAGTGCCACCTACCTCCTGTGAAGTTTAAAGGATTTCAGGCTCCACGAGGACTGGAAGACCCTTATAATGGGCCTATTTGGCCAGGAAGAAAAGATCAATGTCTTTGCGATCTATTATAACTGGGTTATTAGATCAGCTCAACTCCTTAGGGTACAAGCAGAAAACCACCTTAGCCTTTCCCATCATCATCTTTTAAATCACAGCTCAAACAGACCTAATCGTTTTTCCAGCACTTCCAGACATGCAGTAGCTATCTCATTTCAGGTATTGAAAAAAAAGCACAATCCAATCTAAACTAAAATTTCCACCTTACCCCAGTTTAAAGCACACCTTGTCCCCAGCTCCATTCTAAACCTCAAATTCTTTAGACCAGAGCAGAGGAGGATGCTGTGGTGTGGCCCACGTTCTTTTTGCACCTTTCTTTTCCTCTACTTCCCTATTGGCCATAGTGCCCCTGCTCCTCCAGGTAGTAATCAGGGAGTCTGGGGTGTGGAAGGGAAGAGCGATCAATGGGCCAAAGATGTTCTTTAGCCAGGGCTGCTGCAACCTGCCTTTGGTGAGCTCAGTGCTCACTGAGTCCCTCCCAAAGAACAAACTTTTGTGTGTTCTTCAGAGACCTCCCTCTTTACTCTCGAGTTCCTCCTGCCTCTTCCTCCGAAGGCAGCTGACAGAGTCTCTTTCTGCTGGGGTCACCTTATCCTTGGGGACCATCATTCTTGGTCAGATCCTTTAAGGCAACTCAAGCCAGGCCCCCCTTTGTGGGTGCTCTCTACATTCAGAATCGCAAGCCTCCCCCAAAAACTTTTTCAAGGTCTCTCCAATAGATGCACTTAGTCACATGTTAGTCAGCTGCAAGAGAGGATGAATGGAAGCATCGGATCTCCCCTTGCAGTTAGCGCCGCTTCCATATTAATGGCTTTCTCTAATCCCCCCCTCTCAGCTTGAGGTGCAAGGGAAGGGAGGGAAGCACACAGAGCCTAGTCACGGGGCCAGCCACTCTGACCCATTTCTGTCACTGTCTCCTCTCAAATCGGGGGTGCCAGTGGATGACAGATGAGGGTGGTTTCTTGGTTTTTTTTTTTTCATTGAAGTAACATTGGTTTATAACACTACATAAGGCTCAGATGGGCTCGGGTTTTTGAGGATCTGTTAGGGCAGGTCCTAGTACCTCTCTTTGGGATACAGACATACATGATAGTTCTCCTTCACCTGGGGCCTCACTGACGTTCTGTAGCATCTGCCATACCTGATTTTTTCATCATGAGGTAAGTGTAATTTATGGGAATAAGTTTTTTATATCTGAAGTTCCAGTTCATCTGCCTGCACCACTGTTACTCACTGGAAAGAAAGGAGTCGCTATGGATCTTTTTAATTAGCTCAGTTGGCACAAGCTTTGACAGCCCTCTATGAGGACAATCCTCTCCGGTCATAAAAGATCTGGTCGAAACAGGGTGGAGATGGCAGGCAGTGTCTATCAGAAACCTGCCCCCTGACACTTGAGAACAGAGTCAAGGAGCAAAGGGCCTTGTCCCAGCAAGCGTCCATGGAGCGTCCATGTCTGTCAATGCTGCTTCCTTACTCTGCCACACATTAGGGGTAACGGACCTCAAGAGTCTGGTCTTTGTAAAAGAACCACAGTGCATTACCTTTCCTGATTTAGGTTTCAAAGACAACAAAGTATCTTTCACAATCTGAAGACTGGAAGGAAAGGAGAGAGAGGAGAAAGGAGAAATGAAAATTAATCTAACATCTAAGAGGAACATAGAGAAATAAACTCCAGAGCTTCCCTGGTGGCACAGCAGTTAAGCACTGTGCTATGGAGCTGTCAGCAGCAACGACGCGAGTTTAACACCCAGCCGTGGAGATTCCCACGTGGCATGACAGACCTCTCCTGCCTTACCTGCTGCTCCCCTCAGCAGTGTATTTCTTTTTTTTTTTTTTAATATTTACTTATACGTACAAGCTGGGGTACAGGCCAGAGGCATGGAGTGGTGAGAGGGTTCACCAGAGACAGAATGGGGAGCAGCACAGGCAGATCAGAAATACACTGCTGAATTTCTGCTCTGCCTGTTCTGCTTTCTGCTCTGTTTCTGGTGAACCCTCTCGCCACCCCAAGCCTCTGGCCTGTACCCCAGCTTGTATGTATAAATAAATAAATCTTGAAAAAAAAGAAAAGAAACTCCAAGAAAGATAATAGGATTCATGCTGACATGCAATATAATTTCATAGATTGTCTCCTTAAAACTTTCCAAACAACACCAGTCTCATCCAACTTTCAACTCTTTCAGATACACTTAAAATCCTCATTCAAACTCTAAAAGACTATATTAGTAATGCATTCTATTGGGCCTCCCTGGTGGCGCAGGGGTTAAGCCTCAGCACTATGAAGCTACCAGCAGCCATTGCAGCACAAGTTCAATCCCTGGCCAGGGAGTTTTCCACATGGCGCAGCAGACCTCTCCTGCCGCACCAGCTGCGCCCCTCAGCAGTGTATTTCAGTAGATCTGCCTGTTCTGCTCCCCACTCTGTCTCTGGTGAATCCTCTCGCCCCCTGCCCCCCAGCTCTCATATGCAATAAATAAATAAATATTTAAAAATAATAATGCATTGTATTTTTTATTATACTTCATATTTTTCAGAGTATCTTATTGCTTTTGATTCCCATGATGCTATGGGGTAGAGAGGACAGGTATTCTTGTGTCTGAAGGCGGCTAAGGCTCAGAGAGTGTGAATTACATATACCAGGTAGGAACAGAAATCAGAAACCTCTCATGCCTAGACCAGTGCTCTTTGCTCTCCACTGTGCTACCTCAGATATCTTCTCAGGAAATTCCAAAGACAATTCAAATGTTGTGAATTACAGTGATGTGCCAGTCAAGTGACTGGTGCAATCTTGGTGTCGGTACCTTAGGCTGGCTATCAAAAGTGGCAGCTCTGACGTCTTTTCTTACTTGCAGACACCCTAATTGCTCCCTGAGGGGCAGGGAGAGGCCTGTACAATCTTTAAGGCTGTTCTTTTCAAGTTAGGGATCATAAAATCAGTTGCTGATTATGAGAATGCTCATGTGCTGACCAGCATTTCTTAATAGAACAGAAATAGAAAATATCACACCAGGTCCTTTTTAAAAGTAATATTGGCTTACCGTACTTACAGTAATATTGGCTTATACAGCTGTACAGCCTGTTCAATCAACACCTATATGCACTACCTTATGTTCACCACCAGAAGTTTAGTTTCCATTCACACCATATGGCTGACCCCGTCCCCCCTACATACCCCACACTGCATCTTAAGGTATGGGTAAGTATTGTTTTGCAAAACTTTTATTATTCTCTCGCTCTCTTGCTCTCACTGTGTATGTGTTAAACTATGGAACATTCTCAAAAACACTTAGAAACACAACTTTAAGGAATAACTTTTAACGAACCCTCCGTTAGCGTTAAGTGCTATCACATTCCCCACAGATACAAAATCGCATAAAAAATACTTTCTTTGATGCAATAAACAAAATATGGGGCTATTTTAATTAAGATCTAATTAACCGGAATGTTCAGGGAATATCATGTCCTGGTAAACTGAATCTCTGTTTTAATGAGGACAAATTGAAAACCCTTGTCAAGACTGAAGTCAGTCATAGAACTTAGTAAATGGGGAAGAGGCCTTGGAACCCAGTTTTCACCAAGTCCCTCATTTCCTGCTGGCAGAAGCTGAGGTCTAGAAACTGAGGTCCAGCTGTGACCGGGGGCCAGCTAGGATTCAAGCATCTGAATGAGACCCAGCTTACTCAAACCTCCCGGGAGTCAGAGCTGAACCTCAGTGAAATCATCCATTACCGGGGTTTCTTCTTAAAATAAAACCCAGTTTTTGGCACTTGCATTTTTCTCATAAGTTAGTGTACTTGATTTACAGGGTTTAGAACAAACACCAAAGACACACTGGTAGCACCAAAAGGTTGGGACGATCAAGCATCTCTCTCTCTCTCTTTTATTTAAATTCACTTTTCTTTCTTTGCTCTGATCTTGTTTCTTCATATACATTATTAATATCCTAGGCACAGGATGAGAACCTTTTTTTGTAATGTATTTTTTATATTGCTTGAAACTGAGAGAGGATCTTTCCATTCTTAGAACTCTCTAAACTATCCCCATGACCAGTCTGTGCTTCTTCCTTGCAAACAAGCTTTATTTAATTCATTCCATCACAGTGAAACTGACATGCACAGCACTATCCCCCAGTAACACATGCTTTTCTCTGTGCACATTCATTCATCCAACACATAGATACAAGTGCCTACTATGTGTCAGGCACTGTACCAGGCACTGGGAATATAACAGGGAACAAAACAGGAAAATCCCTGTCCTGGCAGAGCTTACCTTCTTATGGTAACAAGTAAACAGATAGTAAACAAATACACAAGGAAATGTGGCCAGGTAATGATGAGATTAAGGAGGAAAACCTATGGGGTGCAGATGAGGGGTTACTGGGGATGCAGGTTACTATTTGATATGGAGTAGTCAGAGGCCATCAGAATGCTGAAAGAAGGCAGATCACTCTGGGGGAAGACAGTTCCTGGCCCAGAAAAGAATCAATAAACGAACAGCATTTGTACATGTCAGGCTACAAATACTTTCCACACAGTACGAATGATTTCGGATTTGCTAATCCTCCAGTAACACTGTCATAGAGGTTATGAGATGTTGATTTAGGAGTAAGACAAGTTGCACTGATTCATTCCATCTTCCTGCATAAGTGCCAACTGCAGAGATTCTGAGATGAACAATCCCTCAAGGTTAGTGACCCATCAAGAACTTAGTGTCCACAATAGTCAGCGCTGTATGATAGTAAGAGTGTAGGGAGGTCACAACATGAAAGTCCAGGGGAAGTTCAAGTAGAGGAAACAGCAGGTGTAAATGCACAGTGACAGGACAGCAAGTGGTGCACTTGGTCCTCAGGTTGTCTGGTGTGATTGGAAGGGGAATCTCAGGAAATGCGGGAAGAACTGGGCAGAAATGTGGGTGCCAGCATTCCCTCCTCAATCCTATTAAACTCTTTCCTAGTTGTAGAACCCCTCCCCACATCCACCCCCACCAAAAAAAGAATGTTGTGGAGTGGGGTGTTCTGAGAGAAGAGACTCCAGAAAGGCAGGCAGCGGCTCATCACAGAGTAACATTTGAAGCAGAGAAATAATTCGGTCAGATTTGCCTTTTATAAAAATTTCCATTGACATACAGAGGCTGGAAAAAGGGTGAGACTGGAAGCAGGAAGAACTGTAAAGAAGCTGAAGAGATTCATGTTCAGAGTGGGAAATACAGAAGGCCCTCCCTAAGGGACTGGCAGAAGACAGGCAGTATGGGATGAAATTGATGGTCATTGAGGGAAAGGTCTGACATGAACTGGTGGTGGATTCAATATTGGGGCAAAAGAACAGGTTTAAGAGAAAGGTTTTTGTCTTTTGTTTTTTGGATTTTTTTAGCTATTCCCTCATTAAGTAAGATTTATGTTATGTGGGCTGTTTGGAATTCCTGAAATGACACCCATGTAATAAAGACAAAGATTATTACTTTCACAGACATTGGCTTTAACACCATAGTTGTAGGACTAGCCAATGACATAGTTTGGGGTAATAGATTCCAACTATGAAAATTATAAAAATACAAGATAAAATATAAAAGAACGTGATTAGTTCTTCAAAATCCACACCAGAATTTACATACCCAAATAAAGAGGACTCCTTCCTTGAAGGCTAGGTACTTACTCCTACAGGCTGCCCCCTGCTCAGAATGAATTTGGACTTCTTTGGGGACCTCTTTTCATGGCCTATCCCCAAAGCTAGAAACTTGTCATCCTTTTAGAGAAAATCTAATTTTCAGAAAAGATGAAATATCAGTGGCTACAGGCAGACAGAAGTAGCCTGGGACAGGCTAGGCGGGGCCCCAGGAGGGGCGGGATGAAATACGAAAGGACACAAGGAAATGCGAGTGGGTACTGGATTCTTTTCTTGATTGCAGTGAAGGTTTCCTGAATGTACACACATCAGGACTCACCAAAGGTACGTTTAAAGATGCGTGGTTTATTATATGTCAATTATACCTCAGTAAAGCTCTTTAAAATTGATTTGTTGTAAAGAGCAATGACTAGGGCTCACCAGCCTGAAGAATCCCCCTTTCTAATTTTTTAATGAAATTAAGAGAATATTTTTCTTGGGTAACTTCCAAAATGCCTTGGGGGACATTCTCTATTGGACATCGTTTCTTGTATTAAAAAAAATCTTGGAGAATCACTGAAACAGTGAACTGCCTTCCTCCCCCATTATAGGTCAGCGCTCATATAAGTCCTAGAATGTGTCTACACTCTCAAGCGTGCTCCGTAATCTAAATGGAATCGCATCACTTGGTATCTTCTAGTTCTTCTACTCACTCTCCGTGAGGGACTCCAGGTCTCAGACTTTCCCATCCACATATATCTTTCCCTTTGCTTAGCTCATCTGGAGAAAAGACTGAATAAGAACAAGTATCATTGCTTCCACTAGCTGGAGCTTGAGTTTCAGATATCCAAGAACAGTCTTAATAGAACTGGGATCCCAGAAAGTTTTTCTTCCCTTCCCTTCCTTTCCCCCTTCCCCAACATTGTTCTCTGGCCAGTTGGCCAATGCCTGGAAATCTTTGTGTTAACCACTCCATTCTCCCAGAACCCCACTTGAAAACAGGATCTAGGGCAAGCCTGGATGGTGAGCCAAAGGGGACAGTGAAGACACTGCGTGTCCAACGGAAGAGGCTACCAGTGGGGCGAAGACATAAACTAAAGCTACTGCCTCATTTTCTCAGTCACGTATTTATTCATTCCAAAAGCATTCATCACTACCTAGGTCGCCACCTTGATTCTACTTCTGGACTTAGTGCCCAGTATAACTACATAAAATAGGAATTACAGCAACATCAACTAACAAACAAAAACCACCCTTTAAATGTTCATCAGCAGCAAGAGAGTGGGTGTGTAGATCCACACACCCAGAGGGGAGGTGTTCATATTACACCTTTAGCAGCAGTTTGGAATTAAATGAGACAAATGGAAGTTTGAGGGAAGTATTAAAATATGAATGCAAAGCAGGTGGGGATAATATTAAAATAGTTCCTCTAAAAATAGTCTAATTCCTTCCAGTGGCCAAAGCCTATTAGATTTCATGTTCATTTGGGTTCACAGTTTGTTTGTAGCCTCCTTTGACTTTGTGGGACCAAGGTCAGAAGGGAAGAGGGTCTCCTCCATGATCTTTCCACTCCACTGCACATTGGCCCATCATCCAAAGCTGAGGCCAAGAGTTTCAGAGACCAGGAAAAAAAAAACAAAAAAACTGAATGTGGAACTGTTGGAACTGGAAAAGATTGGGAGTGATTTAGAAGGAAAGCTAGTAAGTCTTTCAAATCCTCCTTTTGATCTGTCTCCCTTCAAACAAACAATGCTAGAACCACAGTGGAGTCATCCATAAAATCCTCAAGCATTTGGCGTCTCCTCTGTGCAGGTCCTCATACAGCAAATCCAGGAAGAACGAAGCCAGGCCCAGAGCAGAGGAAGTCATATACCCAGTTTAACCCAGGGCAGGCCCAGAGCAGAGGAAGTCATATACCCAGTTTAACCCAGGGCAGTGGCCTCAAGAAGCAAATCTCAGAGGTCACTGATGAGTCTGGCAAAAGCACGGCCGTGCAGGACATTCTACTCTTTGGGGAGACCATGGGGATCAGAACCCAGAAAGGGAAGGAAGTGTAGCAGGCAAGTTTCTGTAGAAAGACCCTCAGTCTTTTCTACAGAGCGTGCCCCCCGCAAAGGACTGCGCCAGGATCTTGGTATTAGGGCCTCTTACCCTCAGAGCCAGCCAGACCTCTGACTGGAGCTCTGCCTGGCTGATGACCCAGGGCCCAGGGTCCCATGTGAAAAGATGGGCTGGCACGCTCGGCCTCTTTCATGAAGACAACAACAGCTTGCAAAGCGGCCTCGCAACGTTAGGTAGTACCCCTAGAGCTTCATTTTTCACCTAATGCTGTTTTTCCCCTGCTCTGTTGACTGTCCCTTTCTCCGGACAACTGAGAAGAGGCCAAACAGGTCATGAGTAGCCCAAGTAAGATGGAATGATCAAGAAGAGAAGTGATGAGGTAGGGGCAGCTGTTTGGAAATGCCAGGGGCAGGCTGGGAAGACGCAAACTGCAAGGGCGGCCAATCCCATGGACGGGGAGGTGGCCAGAGCCCAGGGGAGAGTCCCTTGGCCCCTCCTCTGCAAGGCCTGACCCCCTGCTGCTCTGGGCTTGCATACCCATGAGATGTTTTTTATTGTCCTGCATGGGGCATTATCAAGCTCATTCTGCTACATTATCCAAAGTCCCGCTATTTTAGTGTGCTCAGCTTTCTAGTTGCTGTTCACAAATAACCAAGCAACACTTCTGCAAGCAGCCCCCTGCCTCTGCTGAACACCAAAGGCAAAGTGTGGGGAGGTGTCCCGGAGGAGGATAAGAGAAGATCCTCACAGGCCCTTTGCTTCTTTGGAGACAAAAGGGTGAATCCACAGGCTGTTCCCCACTGGCATTTTACTTTGAACATGCTTCTTTTCAACAAATCATTTTGCCAAAGTGTAGAGGCAGCAATATGGTTTAGTAAAACTAGAGCAAGGGTCATAAAATCTGTTCCTCCCTTAATTAGCTGTGTGAGATCGGCCAAATAATTGAAGTCTACGTCCCAGTTTTCTCATCAAAATACAGGACGAATAATATTTGCCCTGCTGCCTTATAGATATTTTTATACAATCACATGAAAATAGGTGTAAGAAGGCTTGGAGAGGCATGTGTAAGAGCTACACTATTTCATAAAATTAAATGAGGATGGGAAGCATGAGGTTGGCACCATCCATATTAACCAGCAAAGGAGTCACTATCACCCTCCTCTGCCAAGCTCGATGTACTCAGCACTAAAGACACCAAATGATTAATGCCCCCCACCCTCGTACACAAAAGCCCAACATAGTCCCAGCTGCAACAGAGGCCAGAAAAGATTCCAGCCTCTCTAGTGGGAGCAGTCACTGCCAGCAAGGAAGAATTAGGGGGCAGGGGTGCACACTGGTGGCCTGAGGAGACAGCTGTAGAGTTAGCAAAAGGATTCGGGTACAAAGAATAGAATTCATTCTCACTAAGCGAAGCAGAAGGAATTTGTTTCAGGGCATTAATTAGCCAACAAAATTGTGTCGTCTAAAGAAGCAGATTCTGGGTTGAGCATTCAGGGGAGTGTTGTAAAGTTCCCTGCTGCCTGGTCTGTGCTCAGAAAGCCACAATCCCTGGAACCACAGGCCCACAGCCAGTCAGGAGGCCACGGTAGCATGCCAGCTCCTTGATTATATGCTGTCAGCGCAACAGATGGTCCACCCTGCATCTTTTTATTTTTAAGATTTATTTATTTATGAATGCAAGCTGGGGTGTGGGCCAGAGGTGTGGGGTGGTGAGAAGATTCTCCAGAGACAGAGTGAGGAGCACAACAGGCAGACTGGCTAAAGTACACTGCTGAGGGGAGCAGCGGCTGAGACAGGAGAGGTCTGCTGCGCCATGTGGGAAGCTCCCTGGTGGGATATCGAACTCTGCTGCAGTGGCTCTGGATAGCTCCACAGTGCTGCGCTTAACCCGTTGTACCTCTAGGGAGGCCTCCCCCCCTGCATCTTGACACGCACCGAACCAGGGACTGGACCCTGAGGTCTCTGCTATGGCTGCAAGAGAAAGATTAAACTCCTCCCCAAACTAGTTGGCAAGATCTGGGCTCCACCCCAATTCTGAGCTTCATGGGAAAGCACCCAATGGGTAGAATCAAATTATAAAAGAAATGATAGCTGCAAGAGAATCTGGGAAATGTAACTTTAGCTCTCAATCCCCTAGGATACAGGAAGGCACACCAGAAAAATGGAAGATACTGAGTGCCAAGCTGATGAATCCACCACAGCAACCAAGTGTGTCTGCCACACCTTCTGGCTCTAAATTCTAACTTTAATTGGGTCAGTGCCTATATGAAATGGGAGGGGAGGAGGTCCAGCCCTTATTCCAGGGATGCAGAACTTGACCATCTCACCACCTCATTCTCCTGGCCAAGTAATCGGCCCCTGGAATCACAAGACTTAGGGTTGTTCAAACGGATCAAACTAGGGCTTTTGCCCAAGCTCCCAGAAAGAAAAAGCATGCTTCTTCCCGGTGAACATGAACCTGAAAAATGTGGAGCTGCCTCATCCATCGTCCACTGCAAGAGAACAGCCTGTCTGAGAATAGAGCCAAGTGAGAAGAGGAGAAGCAAAGATAGAGAGAAGCAGGGATCCAATAACACTTTTTAACCCCTGGATTCAGCCATTCCTCAGTGGCTTTTCGGGTATGTGGGCCAATATCTTTTTCTTTTTGTTTAAGTCCATTTTGAGGTCATGTGCAAAAATAAATAAATAATGTTATCCCAGATCCATTTAGAGTATTCCCTTGAATAATAAGCAGTGACCAAGGACTTGTTGAGATTGGCTCCAGCTCACTAAGAGTTAATTAGTCACTAAGTGAAGGTGAGAGTCCTCAGGCAATTGAGCAAAGTAAGCAGCTGGAGTTAGGGCTGCAGCATGGACAACTGCAGCCTTTGATTTTCTCCACTGATACAAAAATTCCTCCAGCCTCTGAATCACCAAGGGGTTGGAGACTTTTACCTTTTGCTCAGAAGTTACACAGGTCTTAATATTTTCCATGGCAAATCCATTTAAAAGTAACAATATCAGAATGCATTATTATATTGATAAATACATTTAAATACATATTTTAAATTTTGCATTTTGAATTAATCAGTATTTCCTTTCATCAATCAAATTAATTAATAAGAACGTATACAAATGTCTTCCTGTCAATATCAGAGATGTTACACATATGAACTGCTCAACACATTCAAGCAGATTTTTTAAACCATCTCCTAGTGAGGAGAGAGACCAGAGCCCCAGGAGTCTGCTAGCCTCAATCTTGACTGTACAACGGACCATCAGAGACCTGCGGAAGCACCACCAGATCCCCCTTTGGGAATGGAAAGCTGATCCCCCCAGATGCTAGAAAGGATGTCAACCAACTGGTCTTAGCTGTCAATCCTCTTTGGCATTATCTTGGTTGAGAGCACTGCTTCACCAAGCCACACGTTCTTCCAAGCGCAGCTGCTAGTCAATGACTGACCAACCAAAGCAGGAGAGAAAGACCAGGCTTCCTCCCCAGCCCGGGACAGCATGGGCATCCCGCTTACTCCTCGGGACACTCCTGCTCCCTTCCTGTTTCCTGCCCTCTCTTCCCCCAGTGTTGAACCTAAAGGCAGACTGCATAAACACCCTGCTCTCTGCTCCCCTGGGAACCCTCCTTCCTCCCCCCTCCTTCCACTCCTCTGCACCTTACACGATAGTTTCTGAGCCTTGGGATTTTTTTTTTAAAGATTTATTTATTTATACATACAGCTGGGGTACAGGCCAGAGGCGTGGGGCGGCGAGAGGGTTCACCAGAGACAGAGTGGGGAGCAGAAGAGGCAGATCAGAAATACACTGCTGAGGGGAGCAGCGGGGTAGGCAGGAGAGGTCTGCTGCGCCATGTGGAATTCTCCCCAGTTGGGCGTCGAACTCACATCCCTGCTTCGGACAGCTCCACAGCCCAGCACTTAACCTCTGCGCCACCAGGGAGGCCCTGAGCCTTAGGATTTAACCAGATGCAACAGATAAGGCTCCCAAACCAACTTCCATATCGTTCGATAGCACTTATTCCTGCTGCCCTCTGTGCCCAGTCTTTTTGTGGAAGTAAAAGTATTCTTCCATGCCCAGCTTCATGGCCCACCTTCTCCAAGAAAACTCCCGAGACCCCCAAGACACCAGGGTCTCTGTGTCCTAAACTCCAACAACATTTAGTGAGTCCCTCTTTCAAGATACATCATCTATTTGTATTTTCTGATTTGGGGGTTTTTAGGCTCTGCCACTGAGTCTTTGAGTCAATGCGGCACAGTCTCTAAATCTATTTCCTCATCTATAAAATGGGAACAGTGATACTCCAGGGGATTAAATAAGGGAACACACAGTACCCACCCCGCACAGCCCTCCCCCAAAGCTCTGTGAGCCAACGACCTCTCTCCTTCCTCTTGTAGGAGCCACTCTCCTCTGGAACAATGGCGTGTTTGCTCTTTTCCTGCTCTTTCTGGGAGGGGGAAAGCAACAGGAGCCCCCAAGGTGGACGTGGGGGTGTCTGTGAGCTCCCCACACTCTGCCCTCCCTGGGGGCTTAGCTATTTGCAAACAGAAGGAGCATCTTCTGAGGCTCTGAAGAGACAAAGGACCCACACAGGTACTCCTAAGTGGTCACATAGCCGTCAGCTTGCCCTAGAACACCTAAATCTCCGTCTATTTTTAGGACCAGGGTTAATTTTCTGGCTTGGTGTGAGCAGCCAGGATGGGGGAGGAAGTTCAAAGTAGATGGTGTTTCTCTCCAAGGCAGATACCCAATGCAACTGAAAGCAGGTATTTGAACACCTACCTAATAGCATATTCATGAGCGCCAAAAGGTGGAAACAACCCAAGAGATGAGTGGATAAATTAAATGAGGTATATACAAGCTATGTTATTCAGTCTTTAAAAGAACTGAAGTTCTTTTCTGATACAACTACGACAGGGCTGAACAGGACGCTGAGTTAAGGAGTCAGTCACCATAGGACAAATCCTGAATGGTTCCACTTAGAAGAAATGTCTTAGACTAAGACGAATACATAGAGACAGAAAATAGATTAAAGGTTACCAGGTCCTGGCAAAGAGTAGGGAATGAGGAATTAATGTTTAAAAGTCAAAGGGTTTCTGTTTGGGATGATAAAAAAGTTTTGGAAATAGTGCACAATGGTTCACAATAATGAGTGTAATCAATGTCACTGAATGGCACACTTAAAAATGGGTGAAATGGTAAATTTTATGTATATAAACGTACACGTATTTTACCCATTATTCAGCAAATGCGAAATTTAAAAATTAACATTGTAATACAATAGTGCCCCTTACCTACGGTTTCACTTTCCATGATTTCAGTTTACACAGCCAACTGTGGTCCAAAAATATAACACACAGTGAGGTATTCTGAGAACTTGTTTGGAGGGTCTAGCAGGGGAGCACACGACTCATATACCCTCAACCGAAGAATGAAGAATGGCCCATCTTGATTCGGGGAAGGCGTCCTCTTCACTGAGCACACAGCCTCAGGAGGGACACACGTGGAGCGGTGAGGGAGGAAAGGGACACCTGCCTGGCCAGCCAGGTCAGGGAAAGCAACCCTGGCAATCAATGGGGTGACAGATGTCGCAGCCAGAGAGCCCTCACATTCAGTAATATTTTGAGAGAAAAATAAAGGTACTTTGAGAGAGACCACAATCATACATACATACACACATATACACACACACACATATGTAATATACATATATATGTATGCAGACATTTTATTTCTCCCAGAAAATAAGTTTCCTCAGCCCCATATCCCATTTCACCCCTCATATCTTACCCCACTGTGCACCCAACACTAAAGCCACACTCATTCATTAGTCATCAACTCCTGAATATGCCCAGCCCTGGCACAATCATACACAATAAAGATTCCAGCTATTGCCTCTGGGTCTGGCTTTTCAAACGAATGGGAAAGATTTTACCACATTCCTTTAAGGTGAGTGTCATTAACCCCATTTCTGCAAACAAGGTGTCATGTAAGATGGGTCCCTATTATCTATGTTCAAGACAAATTCTGTGATGTCACAAGGAATGAGCTAAGAAATACGCCACTCAGGGGGAAGCATATCTGGCAAAGAGTCACAAAATGAAAGCGGCTGTTCCTTGGGTTCCCCCCACCACAGAGAGATGCACAGAAGTGTGGGAGATGCTGGCCCCCCGGTGGGTCTGTGTGGCAACAGAGGGCCCCACGGAACCATCACTCTTTTTTTTCTTGTCGGTATAAACAAATATTTGTGGAATGAATTTTAATCCCACCCATCATGGTGAACCTTCACGCTCTCTTCTCCCAGTATGAGGGTAAGAACTAACTTGACTGTAACGCCAGGCTGTCTACACTGGCCACCTACTTGTGTCTGAAGATGCCAACTGTCCAGACCTCAGGGTCCATGCGACATTAGAGAACTGCCTGTCAGGGAAAGTATCACTGGGTTTGCGGCTAGGTTGAGATGCAGCACCTCCCAGAGGGAGAGATGGAAGTACCTCCCACCAGCTTCCAGCTGGCTCAGTGTCCAAGCCTCCCAGAGTAAGAATCATGGTCCCTTGAGACAGCCGGATCACTGTGCCACATGAGGACACTGAGGCCCAGAGCGAGGACGCACCCGAGCAAGGTCACACAGTGGCAGATGGCGGAGCCCAGATTCCAGCCAGGCTTTCCCCACCGCAGGTCGCACCCGCAGTCCTCAGGGGCTCGGTGCAGGCCCTGGTTCTGTCCAGAGCAGCCACGGGCCAGCCCACCCACAGGTGCCCCAGGTTCGTGAGGGTGGGGCGGTTCTCCAGGATGACTACACCCAAGAAGCAGCCTTGAGGGTAGCAGTCACATAAGTTCACTTTGTGCTGCCTGTCAGCTGAGATTTCTAGATGTCTTTCCTTTTCCTTTTCAGTGTTATTTCCAGGTTTTCATTGCCAGAGGCCAAGACTGGAAAAAAAGCTATAACAACTCAGGTAAATATAGATGCTATTAACACCTCACCTCCTTCTTTTTCCCAGGACAGTAGAAATATTGGCTCAATACAGATAATAATAAAGTCCTGGAGAGAGAGAAGAAAGAGAAAGAGAAGGAGGGAGAGAGGGCACAAGCGCTTTATATGGGGTTCCGGAAAAGTTAAATAAGTATGTGTTTATCTCTCATGCAATTCTGTGCCTGGTGATCGTCAACTTGCATGGACCAAAGACCACAGCAAGCCCCCCCTGGGGGCACAACAGGTTAAGTAGCAGCCTATGAAGGTATTGGCAGCCACTGCAACACGAGTTCGATCCCCGCCAGGGAGCTTTCCACATGGCACAGCAGACCTCTCCTGTCTCGCCCGCTGCTCCCCTCAGCAGTGTACTTCAGCCTATCTGCCTGTTTTGCTCCCCACTCTGTCTCTGGTTAATCCTCTCACCTCCTACCACCACACCTTTGGCCTACAACCCAGTTCTTGTATGCACAAATAAATAAATCTTAAAAAAAAAAAAAAAGACAAGGGCCTCCCTGGTGGCGCAGCAGTTAACTGCTGCACTGTGGAGCTGTCCGTGGCGGCAGCAGCGGTGACGCGAGTTCGACACCCGGCCGGGGAGATTCCCACATGGCACCGCAGACCTCTCCTGCCTCACCCGCTGCTCCCTTCAGCAGTGTACTTCAGCCAATCTGCCTGATCTGCTCCCCACTCTGTCTCTGGTGAGCCCTCTCACTGCCCCACACCTCTGGCCTATACCCCAGCTTGTATGCATAAATAAATAAATAAATCTTAAAAAAAAAAAAACGATAGCAAACTGCACAACTCAAATAGAAGGCAAATAAAACACAGAGCAATTTATACCCTATACTTGCTGCAATTTCAATTGCAGGGAATTTAGCATAGGGAAATCCCAAAAGTAATTTAAATACACAGAATCGTGAGATAGTGTTGTATCTGACTTTCACTGGCTCCGCTAAGGACACTCCAGGGCGTATTTGTATCTCTCATCTTTCCTTCTCCCCAGTCCTGGGGCAGAGTCTTTTACTGCCCCATTTGGCCACAGAACTGACTTTGACTCTGTTCAGAAATCTTTGCGTATTGCTTCTGAGATCCATGTGTCCCTCTGACTGGCCTCCATAAAGGAGACATTCTTTGGGTTCTGTTGCTGGAATTATCTTGCTGTGTCTGAGAAGCTTTGAAGGGCAGCTTCACCTGGCACTGGCTCTGTCTCCTCTCACAGCTGTGGCAAAGGGAGCACCAAATGCCAATGCAGTGTGCACCGTGGGAGAAATTCCTGTTGGAGGGGACCGGCTGTGAGCAGAGGGTGTCATTCCAAATAATGCAGACGGCGTTTGGAGATGCAGCGGGAGAAATTCTAGAAGACATGCAAATCACCACCAGAGACAGGAGATACGGGGTCACATGGACAGATGGGCTGAGCGAGGCAGACAGGAATCATTTAAAGCATGTGCTTTGACCCACTGAGAGAGAGGTCAGCGGGGGGCAGGGGGGGGCATGCAATGGAGCTCCCATAGTGACCTGTGGTCCGCAGCCCAACCCCCCCTGCTTAGCAAATGTTTATAAAGGCGATTCTTTGTCTCCAGCATGCCAGGTTGCTCGATTGGCAAGTCTAGGAACAAGACTTGGCTGTCCAGGATGCAGGGAGCTAAGATTCCATTCTTTAATCATCCTTATTTTTAGTCATGGGTACAAGAGAATTGAATTACTATGTTATCATCCCATTGGGCTGAAATCCCATCTGCTTCTTAGAATCTTAATGGAAAGGTTAGAGGCCTTTTTTTTTTTTCTTCGATAACTTCTACTTAGTGGGTGTAAAGGGTGAATAGGCATTCTCCAAAATCTACTTTTTAAAAATCTGGTTTGCTAACCTGTTTATAATCTTGCTACTTTTCCCTCTGTAGTTTTCTCTTCCCCATCATCATCATTCCTCTCCAAGTCGCTTAAGTCCTCCCCACCTGAACACCTACTACATAGGGAGTGTTGTTTTGAAAAGTCATCTTTCCTTTAATAGATAACTGCACAGAACAGCAAGGAGGCACTTGGGGGAGGCGGAATATTATGCTCGTCATGGAATTTGGAGAGCAAGCCTGGGTTTGGGAATTCAGCAGTCAGCAAAGGGGCCGGTCCTTTTTATGGAGACCGGTCAGTCCTTGCTGAATGTCAGAGCACACTCCTGACCTGCCCGCAGCTCTCATTTGATGATTTTGACCTTTCCAACAGGGCGTGTCCCCATGGCAAGCTTCCCATTGGTTCAATGAGCCTTGTTTGGAATCTGATGCATAGTTCTGTCTTTTCTGGTTTCTCATCCCATTCTAACTAGTGTACTTGACCTAACCAAGCCAGCCAGAGCTGCCTCAAACTCCATGGCTTTGAATGAATCTACAGTTTGTCTGACTAGACAGTAAATGAGAATGGTTAAAAGTAGCCCTGAAAGTATTTCCAGGGCTCCTCCTTCCCCTTCCTGCCCTCTCCTCCAAGCTTTCTTCCTCCTTGTCAATGCATGTGATGACAGTGCCTTGATCTTTAATCATCCCCTTTTCATCTATCCGGTTTGTGGCTAATCTGAAGACTTTGTGGGTTCGACAGTGGGGGAGCTGGGGAGCAGGGCAAGGGAGTGAGCTGTGGGGATGGCTTTGGTGCCCTGGGAGAAGTGTGTTTGGCTGTTACCCTGCCCCTCCCCGAGGGGAGAGAGGACAGAGCCCAGGTGGGCAGTCCTCCAAGTGGGGATGACTGAGGAATGGCTGTAGGGGAGTGGCCAGTGCAGGTGTGAGACGAACCCCTCACTCGCTCCCATCCTCTATCTTCCTACTAGATCAATGCATCTTAAAAGATATTAGCCACAGAATCTTCACCTGGAACAAAAATTAGTCAGAATCTTCTGTTCAAATGAGATAGAAGTTGAGTGGCAGGAGGCAGGGCGGGGAATGATCTTCCTCCCCAGGTACCCCTCTTTCTTCCCGCCTCCCCCTCCCTTGCAATGCCCCCACCAACACCTTGGAAACAGCCGCTGAGACCCCTGCATCTCTTGGGCCATGCAGCCTCCTCGAGGCAGAAGGACACTGTAGTCTTAGCCTTCTTCACCTCCACTCTCCCTTTCCCCAACCAGAGAGGAGGGCGGACAGAGGCTGCCAAGTTATTGAGCTGAAATTCAAGTAAGAGAAATTCTGAGGGGCTGTTTACTTGGTGTTCCATGCCCAACAAGTTCCTGTCTGCCCTCTGGCTTAATCATCGTTCTTGGGCCCGGCAGGCAGTGCCAGGCAGCACCGGGTGGCAGTGTCACTGCCCACATGCTTCATCCTCCCCACATCTTGCCCTCTCGCAGACAGATTCCTGGCTTTGCAGTGCGGCGCTTCCTCATGCCTTCTCTCTGCTCTGCGCCGAGTCTGCTGCAAATTAGACAACTGGGAGTCGGGAGTGGGGGTGGGGAGAGGAGCTATGGAAATGCAAGTGCCCAAGAAAGTCTTATTTTTTTTTTTTTCCTTAAAAAACCACTGGGCAGCACTCATCGTGCAGCCAACAGAGCAGATGGTGGATGCCTCCTTGCCAGCTCTGGGGCAGTGGGAAGTGTGCTGGACCCAGGGCTAGAGCTGGGCACTGCTTCCTGCTCCACCACCAACAGTCGTCCCTGAGCAAATAATTTCCCTCACTAAACTTGGTCTTTCAATAAATTAAAAGGTGGGTTCTTGGGTCTCTACTAGCTCTACCTTTGTGGAAAGGGGGCCAGGAAGCTCTTTGGAGGAAGAGACTCTGGATAGCATCCTGTGTGTTAAATGAAAGCAAGCTTGCAACCTGCCCAGGGCTTGCAACCTGCCCTGGAACAGAGAAGGTGCCCAGGTGAGAGCCTGGATTAGGCGATGTCTGGGTTATATGCTAGACGAAGGCATCTGGCTACCAGGAGGGGGCCAGGTGGCTCACTCTACCCAAAAGGGGCCTCCTTATTGATGGTGACCACATCTTCATGAGCTCTTGTATCAGGAGGATGAACTTGAGCTTCTTACAGAGCACATTCTGGAGCAACCACAGGGAGACGGAGCGCTAAGTAAGGACCAGCCGTGGTCCCCTCTTCAAGGCGCTCCAGAAGCAGTGCTGGCGGCACAGGACAGAGTGCAGCTGTGCCAGGCAGAGATGGCTCTCCATGGTCCTCGCTTTCTCTTGGGGCCTTACAGCCAACATCCATCCCCTGGGGAGAGGCCAGGCCTGTCTTGTCCTTGCATTCCAAAAAGCACCTGGAGGCGATCATTCCTTTCTATTCTATAAGCAGGTCACGATGGGTAAGGCTTAGGTACGAAGCACCCGACATCCTGAGCTGGGCTGGACATGACTGTTCCTAATCTAACACACAGATTCACACTGTGGGTCAAGCGGGCAAACAGTTCTTCAAAAGCAGGAGCCCTGAGCTGTTTATTCCCAACTAGAAAGGTGGACTTGAATAGGTGCTTGACCTCCAGCTCAGCCTCCTCAGCACCTGATGGGACAATATTACTCAATCTACCTGCCTCCGAGGGCTGTAGCAGAAAGAAATCAAAGGTGATCACATACTGGAAGGCACCTAGGTGCATACAATGGACTGGATAAAGAGTGATCCTTATACCCACACAGTGAAGGACTGAGGGGGTCGGATGTGGACATCAAGAGTGCTGGCCATGGAGCCAGACCAAGGCTCTGCCACTCCCTACCAGGATGACCTTGGACAAATTAGTCTCTCTGTGCCTCAGTTTTCTCATCTATAAAATGGGGGTAATAAATACAGCAGCTGCTTTCATAGGCCTGCCAATTTTAAGCACGTCCAGTGCTTGGAACAGTGCCTAGGGCACGGTCAGTGCTCATGTAACAGTGTCTGTTACTATTAAGAAAAACATGGTCCTCTAATCAGAAACATCGTGTGGCCTCCCACGGCCTCCTGTGCACATGGCAACGAAGCCCTCACCGTGGGCCTTCTGAAGAGAAGCTTGGACGCCTCCTCCCTCAGAAGTGGAGCCTGACCTTCGATGAGCTGCAGCTACTATGAGACCTCGCGCAACTCCCTCCCTCCCAGGATCCTCGGCCTCATCCACCCCTTCATCCCCCTCCCTGCAAAGAAAGGCCATTGTAGCGACCAGCTCCACAAACAGTCATTTGGTTTGCTCCACTTGTGGTCCCACAGAAGAAGCCCTTACTCCCTGACTTCCGGTGTACACCTCCTGTCGAGGGGCTCAAGGGCACACCGGATACAGGACTGAGGAGCTCCACTGGAATGGTAGGGAGAATCTTGTGCTATAAATACCTTTAATGTCTTGATTCCCCAACTTTTCCTTTGCCTTTTCACCTTCTTGGAGGAGAACACAGAAATCCTCCTCCTTGAGTTCAGAATGAGGTAGAAATGTGAAAAGGAGTTTTATTGCCAAAATGCGTTCTGTTCTTTTCTGCACAGCCCTCAGTGGGAGCAGCAGTCGGGACCCCACTGGTAGGCCTGGGGGTGGGAGGGCCAGCACTCATGCTGCCATTTCTGGGGGAGCAACTTGAACAAGTAAGCCCCAAACTCTAAGTCTGGTGTGAGCTGCCCAGTCCCCTTGGCAAAGGGCTGGGGGTCTTCACCATGCATCTCTGTGGTTTCTGCATCAGCTTTGTCCAGAGATGATCATCCAAGAAAACACTAGAAGGGTCCCCTCTGGAGCAGGATGGCCACAGCATTTTGAGTGACTCCTTTGTGCCAGGTTAGTTGCTGGCTGGATTTCTACACTCAATCGCAGCCACTGTCAGCAAGCGACAACATTCCTACTGACCAGCCTGACATCTCTGGCTCTGAGTTCGGATTTCCTAAGCCCCAGATGGATCTGCGAAAGGCATGCAGCAGTGACCAGTTCTTGGTTTTTGCTCAGATGGCATTGAGACCTTTGTCCTTGAATCAGATCCCAAGTTAAACCCTGGGCCCCACCACCCTGGCTTCAAGTGTTGCTTCATGAGCGTGAGTCCTAACAGAGGTTCTCTGCGACCCCAGCTATGAAAGAGCATGAGTCCATCCTCAATCCTCATCAAGGACACCAAGATGCACCCCCAGAAAAGGCTCAGTATTAAGAAAAGAAAGACTGAGAGCACTTTCCTGAGCTACCCGCCCAGTGCGGCCACCCCATGATTGACGTCATCTGCCTCCAGGAGAGATGTACTCTCCTTACACACGAGTAAGAAGAGAAGGCGCTGACATTTCTCCATGCAGGTCAAAAATGTTTTCCAGATTTTACCTTTTCCATTCCATTCATACCTTTTCCATTTCCAAGGTGTTGTGTTTTTTTTTTTTAATTTACAGTATTTTCCGAAATGAAGTCTGTAAGGTATGATATTATTATTTTTATTTTTATGTGGGGGTTTTTTTATTATTAATTTTTTATTGTTATTTACATCTTTTACATTTTGTATTCCCCGTGGGTTGCCCACCACCAATTCACCTGTGACCCATCTCCGTGGTCCCTTGTGTTCTTTTCTACTCCATTTTGTGCCCTTACCCTCCCCCTCCCCTGCTGAGTGACTCCCTCCTATTTGGTTTCCCTATAGTCCTGTTACAAGTGAGACCATTCAATATTTTTCTCTCTCTTCCTGGCTTATTTCGCTGAGCATGATCCCTTCTAGTTCCATCCACGTCACTGCAAATTGCATGTATTTATTTCTTTGAATGCTGAATAGTATTCCACTGTGTATATGTACCACATCTTCTTGATCCAATCGTCTATTTTTGGCATCTGGGTTGTTTACACACCTTTGCTAATAAACAGTGCTGCAAGGAACATACAGGTGCATGTATCCTTTTGGATTAGTGTTTTTGTGTCCTTTGGGTAGATTCCCAAAAGTGGTATTGCTGGGTCGTATGGTAGCTCTACATTTATTAATTTGAGGAAACGCCATATGGCTTTCCATAGTGGTTGGACCAGTTTGCATTTCCACCAGCAGTGTAGAAGAGTTCCTTTTTCTCTACATCCTTTCCAGAATTTGTTGTTGCCTGTATTTTTAATGTGTGCCATCCTCTCAGGTGTGAGGTGGTATCTCATTGTGGTTTTGATTTGCATTTCCCTGATTATAAGTGATGTTGAACATTTTTTCATGTACCTGTTGGCCATTTGCTTTTCTTCTTTGGAGAAGTGTCTTTTTAGTTCTTCTGCCCATTTTTTGACTGGATTGTTGGCTTTGTTTTTGTTGAGTTGTGTGAGCTCCTTGTAGATTTTTGTTATCAGTCCTTGCTGGGAAAACTGGACAGCTATATGCAAAAAAATGAAGCTAGACTACTACCTCACACCCTGCACAAAAGCCAACTCAACATGGATAAAAGATCCGGACATAAGACCTGAAACCATAAAATTTATAGAAGAAAATATAGGCAAAACTCTACACAACATACATCTCAGCAAAATCTTTAAAGACACATCCCCCAAAGCAAAGGAAGTGAAGGACAAGATAAACAGATGGGATTACATCAAAATAAAAAGCTTCTCTACAGCAAAAGAGACATTAACCAAAACTAACAGACACCCTACTAACTGGGAGAAGATCTTTGCACACAATATGATATTATTATTAATCCCATTATAAAGATAAGATAAGCCCATGGACTCACATGAACATAATTCAGTCTTTCTTTCAACATGTACTTGAACCAATATAAAGCTCAAACAGTCTGCTAAGCAATGCAGGAATTTCTATCACAAAACCAGTGTGTAGTCACAAGATTTGATCATTTGGAAGTGGTGGTCAGAGCCCAATTAAGACCTTCAGGGACCATAAATACAGAGCCAGTTAGGATTCTTAACCCCCCCCCCCAAAAGTCACAAATCTTTTCAAAATGTAAAGGGAGGGAAGGATCTGATTTTCCCCATGAAAAATATTTCATTAGTGAATGATCTCCACCTCTCCAGCCTCCCACTCGCTTACTTCACCCTTTCTTTCATGGAATTTTTACTTGGCCTAGAGGAGAAGGGGTGGGGAGAGGCTGCATTTGAGTACAGTTATAGCCTAGTGGTCACTCCTGAGAGAGTGAGGGAGAGACCTCCTAACTGCGAAGTGGTCTGAAGTGGGTCATGGCAGTTGAGGCAGCTAGCTGGGGCGGGAGTGAGAATTCTCCGGGGGAGACACACACTGATCTCAGAGTGAATAAGAGACAGCAATGTCCAACTCTGTTAGTCTCCTGGAAGGGAACTGAGGCTGTCAGAGCCTACGGGAGAATGATGGGGGAGCGAAACCAAGAGGTAGACATGGAACCCAAGCAGAAAATTATCTTGACTCATCCAGGAAATGAAAAACAAAAGCAGTAACTCATGTCCACAAAAAAGTGCTGTGTTCTTAGGGAAAAGAAGGGAGTAGTTGTTCAGGGAGAAACATGGGCTTTTAAAGTCTGCTTTGGAAGTTAGTAGGCTCAGAGTTGAGGTTGTGGGAGTAAAGGAAAGTAGGAAATTAGCAAGATTTGGGGAGTGACTCAGTAATATTTGGAGTTAATATAAGCTGAATCTTCTCACCTGCAAATCTCACAGTTTTAGATGCACCCCACCCTGACCTTCACCTTCACATAGCTGCACCAAGACACTGCACGCGTACACGCTGTGTGGGAGGGCATCCTGGGAGCCTCAAAGGAGAAAGGCTATGAACACCTCTTTGGAAAAGCCATTTCTCCTGGACCTCGGATGCTTCCAGAAGAGGGTGAGCTAACGCTCAAGGCACGATGAAAAGGGTCCCAAGGTCATCTATTTGTGACTGTTTTGAGGCCTGTCCTTCACACAGTATCTTTTCTGCTGATTTGGTTTTTGTTTTCTTATTTCCCTCTAAATAAGTTTCTTTAGTTGTTAAAAAAAAAAAAAATTGGTTCTCAAAGCAGGGATGCGAGGCTAGTAGTATCAACACAATCAGGGAACTCATCGAAATGCAAATACTCTACCTGCCCCCAGAACTGAAGGTAGACACGTTAGGGGCAAGGCCAGCAGCCGATGTCTTAATAGGCCTTCTGATGCCAGCGTGTCTGAGAACCACCGATTTAGCAGAATGCCAGACCCACCACGCTGAGCTGTGGCAGTATTACATAGTTTACCCATTCGCTATTTCTCACTGTTTGGCTTTTGCATTTAAACTTTCCTTGCAGGAACGTACAGGATTTCTATGACATATATCTCAGTGCGTCTAGGGTTATCATGCATATTACTGAGTCAACTACTTCGATGTGAAGGCTGAGGAGGGGGCAGTGCAACAGGGCCAGCGTGCAATTTGATCAACTGGACCTGCCTTCTTCTAGGTTGGGGGAAGTGCAGAAAAGTAAACAAAGAGCTGTGGGGAGACTGGGCTCTGGCAGCGCTGGGCTCCCTGAGAGCCTGTGTGAATTGGCAAGGCAACTGAGAACATCCTGAAGACCTGCACCAGCTGGTCCATCCCTTTGGAAATAAGAGCTCAGAAGGCTGCATGTGACAGGCCCTAACAGCGAAGACTGCTCACCGGCTCCCCCACTTTCTTTTCATTTTCCTGTTCAATTTTCCAAGCATTTCCCAGCATAGACTCCCTCCCCTCCCCAGCAAAACGGCCTTGGAGAGCCCTGGAGGTCCAGAACCCCTCTTCTACCCCTCCCTCCAGGCATACAACCTCTAGGTTCCAGACCTGCCCAAAACATTTCAGTCGGGCAGTTACCGCCTCCCTGGCTCACATAGTTGAGAAAGGTTTGTAAGGCCAAAGGCAGGATCTGTCCGGAGGCCGAGAAGTCTGTGATCCCTGCCGCTTCTGGCACAGGGAGAGGAGGCAGAGCCTGAAGAGAGCTAACTGAGTAGGAACCGGTGGTTACGTAAGCAAGCACAAGCACGTGGGCGCTGTCGCTGCCACTCACCTGTTGCTAACTAGTGCAGAACTGTCAGAAAGGAATGTGCTGCTTGTGCAAGCTCACCTGGCTGTCAGAGTGAGGATCAGGAGCCACGGTCTAAAGGACTCAGCATTTAGTGAACCACATGTGTACCCTGGGTGCCAGGGCTACTGAAATGCATCAACCAGGGCCCTGTGCACAAGGAGCTAGGGGAGGATAAGGGGACATAGGCAAGAAAAGAGTCCTTTATAATCCATGTGATACCTGAAATGAAACGGCCTCTCCAGTGTGCAAAATCTGCAGGCCTGCTGCCTTTCAGAGGGTGTTGGAGGAGAGAGAACAGCAGATGCAAAAGTTAGGGAGTGGGCCCAGGTTCTCTAGTTCTGAAACAGTAAAATTTAAGCAAGGCTCAAATGCCAGGAGCAGAGTCGGAAAGGCTGCCTTCTCCTGAAGGGAGTAGGGGCAGAAGCTGAGAGAAGAGAGTGGGTAAGAACAGGACAGGACTAACTGGACAGAGAAGGATGGGAAGAAGGGAGGCCAGGGAGACGGTTGGACAGCCCACTTAGCCCCGAGGCCTTTCTGACCTCTGAGACCTCTGGGCCAGCAGGACTGCTGCGGGGGTAGGGGATGGGGGTGGGGGAGAGGGGAGGCTGGAGACTCAGACGGCAGGCGCCACCTGCCAGGACAACATGCTGCGCAGGCCTGGTGTTCCCTACAGGGAAGGGGCTGCTCTGCTTGAAGGAAGAGAGGGCGCTGGGGCCTGAAACATTTTAAAGCCTCTGTCCATGGTCTTCTGTACCTGGGAGAATCCAGGAGCAAAGAACCATTTGTACAGTCATATGCCACGTAATGATGTTAAGATCAACAGTGGATCGCATATACCACGTGCTCCCAAAATTCCTACTGCCTAGTGATGTTATCACACCACTGCCCTACAGGAGCGATAAGAAGTCATGAGTGACCCAGCTCCTCTCCCAAGATGCCCTCCTGAAATAGAAGTGCTTTCAAGAGAATGGAAGCAGTCGGCAAAATGGAGAAGTATTGCCTGAATAACATAAAATCTGTGATGCTCACACAGCAGCAGAATTGCTGAATAATGCATTTCTCTGAACATATTGTTGACATATAACTATGCACTGTAAGATCCCTGAAAGCAAGAGCAGAAAGGTTGACAGGACAGAGAAGAATTTACTGTAGGTGTATTAGGCTTGTGTCTCTATCTATGAAGAGATTTTTTTCCCTCAAATCCAAGTTCTGTCCTTGACTCTGTTTCAGAGTCACTCTCTGCTGGTTATCTCAACCCTCAATGCACTGACCAAGCACACATCGACCTCCAGACCATCTCTCTCCTGGCCGACAAGCTTACAGAACATCTTCACCTTGAATCCCCCACACACTCAGAACTAACATGTCCAAACCTGAACCTGCCTCCACTGTACCTCTCCCCTCAAGCCCTCTGCAAGAGCCCTAGCTCAGGGAATGGTACTTCAGTTCACATTAATGCCTGCCCTGGAATGCCATGAGGCCTCTCTCTTACCTCTCCATAATCAAATTATCTACTAAAAATCATTCTAGAACCTATTCACCTTAGTTTCCTATTATTTCTGTAATAAACTACAACAAACTTAGTGGCTTAAAACAACACAGATCTGGAGATCAGAAATCTAAAATGGGTCTCATTGAGCCAAACTCAAGTGTCAGCAAGGGCTGTGATCCTCCCAAAGATTTTAGGGGGCAATCAATTCCTTCGATATTGTCCAGCTGTTAGAGGTCGCCTGCATTCCTTGGTTCTTTGCCCCTTTTCCTCCATCTTGAATCCCAGTAGCACAGCATTTTCGAATCACTCTCTGACTTTGACTTTCTGCCTCCTCCATCTTTTAAGGACTCTTAAAGGATAACTCATCTGAAGATCCTTAGTTTATTCACATCTGTAAAGCCCCCTTTGCCTTACAAGGTAACACATTCATAGGTCCTGGGAATTGGGAAATAGACCTCTTTGGACCATTATTCTGCCTACTATACTCCTCAGCACCAATGCCACCACCATCTCTCAACAGGGTCACCAATACATTACCAAATATATAGAAAACCCTTAAAATACTTAATGATGGGAATGAAGAAAAGAGAGAAAGGAGGAGGAAAGAAAGAGGAGGGAGGGCAGGGAAGGGAGCCTCTTCCCATCTGACTCCTGAGGAAAAGGACACCATCATTCCCAGGCTCCCGCCTCACTTCCCTAACCCTGTATTACCCCTCCAAACCATTCTTAGCCATCCTATTTCCTTTTGCCTTTGCACTTTGCCACCAAGCACTTCCGTGCTACATCCTCTGCTTGGAAGTTCTCTCTGTGCTTACTAAGAGTCACCCTCCCTCCACCCATCCCACCCATACACAGAGTACATGACTGGATCCTAGTCCTTTAGGTCCCTGTGGAGTGTCATCTCCCTGGAAGCTGCCTCAGACTTCCAGGTTTGGGTTAGATCCAGCTCCACTGGGTGCCATGGCACCCTGTTCTTAGCAGTACTGGCCTGATCTCATCCTTGTCTGTCTTCTCGGAGCTGTAAGTGCCTGGAAGGCAAGGTCAGCATCCTGTTCCATGTTGTCCTCAAGTATGTTACAAGGCTCAACAAATATTTTCTGAATCAAGTTTTTAAAAGTAGAGAAACACTGGGGCCTCTCTGGTGGCTCGAGGGCTTAAGTCTCAGCGCTATCAATCTATCACCAGCCACTGCAGCATGACTTCGGTCCCTGGCCATGGCGCAGCAGACCTCTCCTGTCTCGCGCACTTCTCCCCTCAGCAGTGTATTTCAGTGGCTCTTCCTGTTCTGCCCCCCACTCTGTCTCTGGTGAATACTCTAACCCCCCGCACTTCTGGCCTAGACCTCAGTTGTTGTATGCATAAATAATTAATCTTATTTAAAAAACAGAATAATAGTTCCTTTAATTGAAAACTCTTTGGACACTAGACCAGATCTGGCTTGCTTACGCACAGCCGCAGTCCAGGTCTTGCTCTTTCTTAGTACTTACTTATTGCCTATTGCTGACTTTATAGGAGGCTGTAGAGGCAAAGTCAGCAGAAGAAGCTTTGCATGCAGTAAACAATTTCATGCTTGTCAGTTGGTCCCAGCTCAGGAAGGTAACTGGGGAGAAGGGCCTGGCAGAGTGGCCTGGGAGGTGATCCAAAGCCGGGAAGAGGAGAGAGCTTTCCCCTCCCAGGTCACATAGGCGAGTCTGGACCCTGTGGTCTATAATTTCACCAGTGGCCAGAGCCAGATGCCTGCAACCTAATGAGAATTCCGGGAGTGCACATGTGAGGCAGCGGCTGGACTGTCAGCCTCACAGGACAGGAAGGCAGAGTCAGAGGGCGGCTCCCCATCTGACTTCCCCTCTCCCCACCAAAGCCCCTCTTATCTGTTCCTGCAGAACACCAAGCCCACTCCAAGTAGGCATTTAAGAAGCACCACCAAACCTCTATTTCAAATGAGGGCAAAAACCTTTAACAAATGACACTTTCCTATCTTTTTCTAATAGATGAAAAACTTACAAAATCATAATTCAAGTTAGTGTGGCCCAGATAAATCATGTCCAAAGAACTTGTCAAACTTAGTTCCTGTGATCTAGAGCACAAACAAGTGTCTCTTTTTCTCCCTCTTTTTCAACTTTTAAAAGTAAATACTACTGAGGGTTTTCCCAGCCAAAAGTCAGTTTTTCACTTCCATTCCATGTCAAATTTTTTACTTTGGTTCATTTATTTTCAGAGCTATGTGATATTCTGAAGCATATCTATTCCACTATTTCTTCATCCACACTTGTCTGGACAGTTATATTGTGGTGGGTTCTTTTCCTCTTTTACAAGCTCGGCGCATATATATCTATAGATACATATATAGATATAGATGTACATATATGTGTATATAGATATACATATATATCTATAGATATAGATATAGAGATAGAGATAAAGATATAGAGATACAGAGATAGAGATAGAGATAGAGACAGAGACAGAGACAGAGACAGAGATAGAGATAGAGATATTCACCCGCATTTCTCCTTACACATATTTGGAGTCTCCTAAGTGGCCCTGATGATATATAAGCCATGTCTTTACTAAATGAGTAATGACTAAACCACTATCCAAAATGGTCACATTAATTTACGATTCCCCCGAAGGTATATGTGCTCCTGCTCCCCACGTCTCCCCCAGTGCATTGGCAGATGTCTCTAGTTTTACCAAGCTTATAGGTATAATTGGTATCTGGCTTTGCTGAAATTTACATTTCCCTGATGATTAATCAGATGAAGCCTCCTTTTGAGTATGCTTTGGCCTTTTAGACTCCTATAAATTACCTGCTCATATCTGTTGCCTAATTTTCGAAGGAGCTGCTCGCTTTTTTTTCTTATCTAGTTTGTTTTTACATAGACACTCCGGATACTGGTTCCTTGATATTTCCAGGCCTTATCTTTTCAGGTCCTCTAAGAAGTAGACACTAAAAGGGGATGAAAAGGGCAGGACAATTATTGCAGGATGAGGCTTGCGAAAGATAATGGGAATAGCAGTTCAGGAATAGCAGTTCTTGGGGAGAATCTTCAGACCCTAATGTAATCTTGATACTTGTCAAGGGAGAGAGAGAAAAGGAGACCTGAATAAAAAGACCCTCTGCCTATAAGGCAGCTCTGAGGAAATCTCTTCCAGGTTAATGAGGAACCCCAAAAGAAAGTCTGCTTTTTAAACAAGTACAGCACTGGGAAGAAATGGCGCAGCTCTGGTTCTTCCACCACACTTATCACTGGCAGGGACCAGGCCAGGGAGAGGACCGGCCTCAAGGTGCACAGGGGTGGATCCATCCCGTGCGATGGCTGCAGGCCTCAGCCAGTCACACTCCTGCTGGTGCTTCTCTCCTGCAGAGACAGAGCACAGCCCAAGGCTGTCACCCCGCCAATATCTTCTTCCAGCTTACGACTGTCTGTTTCTATTTTTCCCTCATGGTTTCTTTTGATGAAGAGAAGCTTTATGTTTTTCTGCAAATTTCCACTCTTTTTCTTTATGGTTTTATACCTTTTTGTGTTTTAGTTATTATCATCCACACTGTGATCTTGACCATTTTCAGTATTCTCCTAGAATTCTTAAAATTCTGCTCTCCAAGTTTTCATCTAGAATTTAATAGGTGGTTTTTGGTTTGGTTTTCTAGAGTGGGTGACTAAATTTCCAGCACTAGTAATTGAACATTGATAGTTCATTTTTTATCTACAAATCTGCTGATTGCTTCTATATGTACAGGGGCTGGTGGCAGCTCCCTATTCTGATCCATTTTTCTATTGTCTCTTTCTGGGTTAATACCAGACCACACTGTCATAATTTAATAAGCATTAGCATCTTATAAGGCCAGTCATCTTGTTTTCTTCAAAATTTCATATCTATTTTGGTCCTTTACTTTTTCACAGTGAGGTTGGAATCAGCTGTCTGGATGATCACCTGGCTGGATTTGGTTAGAATCACACAGAATTTACAGGTTCATTTAGGAAGAACTGAAATCTATGACAGAGAATCTTTGTGTCATGAATATGTCTGATCTCTTAACTGAAGAATGCCTAAAAAAGTGAAGTTTTGTCATTGTCTTCATAAAGATCCTGCATCTGTTTCATCAGACTTATTTCTAGTCCCTCTGGTCTTTGTTTTTCTTAAAGATGTAACCATTAATATTTTTGTTTTCTGTGATTGGTCATAAAATGAAATTGCATAAAATACAAATTGACTTTTGTATGATTTTCTGTTTAGCAACCTTGAGATATTCTCTTATACATTTTATAAGGCTCTTTTTTTTTAAATTTTTATTATTATTTTTTTTACATACAAGCTGGGGTACAGGCCAGAGGCGTGGGGCGGCGAGAGGGTTCACCAGAGACAGAGTGGGGAGCAGAACAGGCAGATCAGAAGTACACTGCTGGGCCTCCCTGGTGGCGCAGCGGTTAAGCCCTGCGCTGTGGAGCTGTCGGCAGCGGCGACGTGAGTTCGACGACCGGCCAGGGAGAATCCCACATGGCGTGGCAGACCTCTCCTGCCTTGC
>PVIJ01011829.1:0-52763 GCA_004024925.1 Scalopus aquaticus
TTCAGGAAGTTGAAATCTCCAGGTTGAAAAGTTATTTGAAAATCCAGACTTCAAAACTATACCAGTTTAGTTTCTTGTACCCCTTGAGTAGTATTTTCATTTGAGTGGCTGCTTAATGGGGGCTAAGAAACACTCTGGGTAGAGAAGACTCAGGAATGAGAAGCAATCAGGTAGTAGTAAGGGAATAACTCTACTGCTAAAGCTGACTCACATGGATAATATCTTATAAGAAACAATCCACGAGGGAAGAACAAATCGTGAATCAAATATTTCCCATTATTGCATGTAAAGGCAACTAAGTAGTTCATGAGGAGGAAGAGTTTCTGTAGATTTCCCGTTGTATATGAAAAGGGATAGAAGAGAATGAAAATGTCATCATTTTACAACTCTTGATGAAATAATCAATATAAACAAGATTAATCAATGTCTGCTAATAGAAAAAAGGAGAAATAAAACAAACCGCAAACCAACAAAGAAAAATGTGTGCTTCTTGATTAACACCATTTTTGAATTTTTATGCTAAAGATTTATGAATCTGTTGACACTGCTAGATTGAACTACCAATTTACAGAAAATCCTAGGGAAAAGAAAATGTTAAAGGAAGCCTCAAGTTTAAATTGGCAAAATGCAGTGTGAGAAAAACTGCAGAAAAAATAATCTACATTTTCCAATAAATAAATTACAAAAAAATAAAGTAGAGGAAGAACCTATAAATGAGAAACTTCAGACACATATAAACCAAGTCCAATAAATGGATTTATTTAGATTTATTGAACAACAGCAGCAAGAACAAAAGTTATATAAAGCAAAACAAAACTATGACAGTTGAAATATTTGATAAAAACATAGACTGTTTAATGTTTTAAGTGGTATTTATTTTAGATTGAAAAAGTTTTATTGTGTAAAATGCATACTAAAATTTGGATAGTCTATAATTTTCTCCAAAATTATTTGTTAGTGGAAGGGTAGTTGATGAGGGTATAGAAAAAAAATAGCTATTAGTTGATAATTGTTGAAAGGATAATAGATTAATTTTATATAGAAGAGCATTATGAGCTTTTCCAACTAAGGCACTTGAAAGCTGAAAAGGTCAAATATATCACCCCTTCTTCGTAGATAAGATAATATTTGAAACATTAAATGATATTTTCTCATATATTTATTCTTTCCCCCTTTCCTTTTCAAGCCTGGATTCAGGGAAGCTTTGCTTTAGAGCTGATAATCTGAGCGATGAAGCGTTTGTGTAGAAAATGACTGACCAAGAATCAGATGTCCCTGCCCAGACTGCATGATGCCTTGATTCTGACTAAATTTGGCAGAATTTAGGCAGGATCTTGTTCTATGCTGCTCCATAGACTTGGAGGCGAGGGAAAACCTTCTGGAGTGACTCTGTTTATAATTAAAATAAACAATAGAAGAAAATTAGGTTATAGATTGAGTTGTTTTGATGCCTCATAAAAATAGTCTGAAGTGACATTATAAAAGAGATTCAATAGTTCTGTTATATAAAGAGCTATGGAATGAACTGTCTTCCCTGACAATCAAAGATTGAAACACCATCCCCAAGGTGACTATATTTGAAGAAGGGGCTGGTAAGGAGGAGGTAAAGATTAAATGAAGTAATAGGATGGACCCTTAGTCTAATAGGGTTGGTGTGCTTAGAGGGCATATGGACATCTGTGCCATATGAGGACAGAGCAAGAAGTTGTTCTTCTGTAAGCTTGGAAGAAAGTCTTCACCAGAAACTGATCATATAGGCACTCCTTCTCTAGATCAGCCTCTGAAATTATGAGAAAATATATTTCTGTAGTTCAGGACAGCTAGTCTTGTATATATATATATATTTTTTAAAGCATCCCAGGCAAACAAATAAATAAAAGTCTCAGGAAAAATCAGTGCAGTTGTATCTACAGTGAACTTTGTTGACATCAGAATGTCCTTAGACCTTCTGCCATTAAGCTATGGTGGAATGAGATGTTTTACTACTAATTGAAATAATTAAGTATAAAACTCAAGCTATGATCAGTGTCCCCAAAGTGAATGAAATCAGAGTAGCAACCTGCTAAGAGAGTTGATAATTACATCGAATGGACTCAAGTAAAATAAGTGTTCAGTGTTTTCGGTTTTATTATTAACCTCCTCCCTCTTATTTAGAATCTGTGAATTTTGAATGAGGTATAAGGTCATGTCATATCAGATGTGTTGACATGGGGGTAAAACTGAAAAACTTTGGGAGTAAGTGGTGCCTATATAATAATTTTGCAGAAAGTTCTGTCTTTGTTACAAACCAAAAAATAAAAAACAAAAAAACACATTGACAATCTTTCTAAAGCACAGAAATATATTTATTTAGATTTCTCCAATAAACCCTTACCAACAGCCCACAAATTATAAGCAGAAATCAAGAAAAATGAACTAGACTTTAAAACAAGAGGCTCTCCTTTATTTATGACCACCTCTATTGCCAAATAGAAAAGAATGATAGTGGCAAAACCAACAGTGGGATTAAAAATGTCTCTGATATTTTGCTTGCATTGCTCACTATATTTTTTACTAGCATATGTATCTGTTTAATCCAGTTGATTAAATCAGATTAAAATGCCCTGTCTTCTCATGAACATACCCAGGAAAGGGTAAAGAAACAAGCTTCAGAACCACTGATCAGTGATAGAAGTTGACCTACTGTCATTAAAAGTCAACCTGGGAGAATTCATGAGTTTCATTTGCATGTAGAACATGGGTTATTTATACAGCCTGTATCTACTCAAGATCTGATTTTGACCTTTTATCTTTACTCAATAAGCAGTGATTAAGCCTCATCTTGGTTTGGTGTTCCCGTGGCCTTGCTGTGAAATGGCCACCATGTCCCTTTGGATTCTGCTCATCAGGAAGCCCCAGCTAGTAGGAGGCTTTTTTTTTTTTAAAAAAAACATTGGATCTTTGTCCCTGCCCTTCTGTGTAATACCCCAGCTCAGTACATGTCAATATTTAAACTGCAGACTCTGAAAAGAGCTCCAATTCCTTACACTCACTCTCAGGGATGATTTTCTTGGCCCCAGATCTTTGTGTGACCTCCATGCTCTGGTATTTTAAGGAAAGATCAGGTGGCACAGTATTGACTGTGATGATGAAGGCTACTAAAAATGACAAATAACTGACCCTTTAATAAGATTTAAAACAGGTTTATTGAGCTGTGAGCTTGTCAGTAGTAATGAGATTTTATTCTCATTTTCTCCCCTCTCTTTTAATTTACAGCAGATTGGAAAAAAATTGTTTTTAAGGGCTACCAAAAATGTGATTCATGGCTTCTGCTCATGGATATCTTAAGCTCATTAGAAAATTATGAAGATGCATAATGCCCAGGGTAAACTAAAGACTCATAAACCATTTTGCTTAAGGTAAAATTGATTTCAAATGTGCTGGGGGAGTGAATTTTAGTTAGCCTTAGATTAATTCCCTTTAGCTTGGAGACTTCATTGTATGGGGCAAGGTAGTTCTTTAAATTAAAGATGGCATAATTAAAAGAGCAATAAATTGAAAGAATTACTTTATTTGATATAATTTCTATGCAGTCTGGTCTCACTGTCTGATTCTGTTATGGCACTGCCAATGAGTGGTGACGACCAGGTACTGATTTTCAACTATATTATTCTTCACTGTAATCACCCTTTATTATAACACTTCTCTGCAAGGGTACATCGATCAGAAAATGCCCATTAATTACATTGCTAATGGTCAGCAAGCAAGCGGATTATGCTAGAATGAATAGGGAACAAACTGTAAGTACCTTTTGGAGCCCCACAGCAACTACAGCAGTGGTTCCCTGGGCAATGCTGAATTGGTAGGCAATGCTGCCAGCCTTGGAGCCAGCAGGTAGCATGCATTATTGACCTTTCATTTACTTGGAAAACTGCAGGAGCCTGCAGTGCAATATTAACCAATGATACTTGGAGCTCCTCTGGCATGGTGAGGCATGTAAGATGCAGCTTCCTGATAATGTACAGAGATGAAGATGTTTTGGAATGACATAATTTGATTCTGCTTCATATGTTTGAATGTCTCCTTTCTGCTCTGAAAAAGCAAGAAATTTGAAAGATGACACACATTTCTTTATACTTGTATGTAAAATATGGCAAAGAATAATGATTTTTAGATAAGTTCATTTCAAATATGTAGTATTTTATTGGGTATATTTATTTTATGTACTTTGTATATTGATTTTTTTCTTCTAATAATTCCATGTGCTTTAGATTATTATGTTTACAGATATGCAGACATGTCAGAAGTCCTAATCTTACAAAGTATCTAGCTTTGATCCCATTGGCACTGAAATTACACTTGTTTAAATCCATATTTAATGTTTAGAAAAATCAAAATTTCCCAAATTTTGTATTATGTTCACAGTCCAGATATATTGTTGGTATAATTTTTCAATGCCATTGAATTTGAAAGTTAGAGAAAAGAGAAACAAGATGATTTTGCACTGATTTTAATAAAAAATGGGAAGTACAAAATCATATAAGAGAAAAAAGATAACAGGATGATTATGGACCATTTACAGGAACAATAGGGGTAGAAATAGATTTTCATATTTAAAATAAAAGGGAGGAAAAACTAGCAGGCAGGAAAGATGCAGACACGCCTGCAGAGCAGTGAAATGACTCTTCTTTGTCCAACTTCTCTGCTAACATGGAACAGTAGAATAAATTTGGGTTTTTCTTGAGGTCTCTCAGAAACAGCATCCACCAGAAAGAGGTAACATCACAAAATAAATATATGCAGAAACACATAACTAAAATGCCAATCTTCTTAGGTATGACTTGCTATTCACTGGTCGTTTGAATGAAATGGAAGAAAAACTAAAAATAATCATGCTATGTCAGTTGCCTTTACTTAAAAGAAACTCTGTTTTTCAACTCACCCATTTGTATTCATTGCCAAACATTTTTGATTTTGTTTTCTTTTTCAGGGTGTGTGAATGATCTACTTGTTTTTGGCACTGAGGAGACAATACTTTTGTCTCCTGTGGATGTCAATTATAGGACAAATTAACATTCGACATACCTATTGCTCAGAAATTAAAATACTGTTACATATCCTCAGAATGATTTCTTTTATTACAAAGATATATTTAATTAGGCATTTAAAAATGAAGTGTTCCTTGAAATTTGGAAGTAATTTTACTATTTCCATAATTCTCTTGCCAAATTAATTAGATATTGTATTAGATATTGTGTGCCAAATGTGTAATATAAAATCATCAGATTAATGCAAGTGACATTTTATATATTAAATTAAATAGGAGACTTTTAGAGATTCCTTAATTTAATCTGAAAGGCAATTGCAAAAATAGTTCTCTATATCAAAATTAAAGATGTTATTTAAAATTAATTTTAAAGCTAAAGGACAAACATTGCTTCAGATTAAATGCTAAAGGACAAAGATTAATGGTGAAAAATCTTTAATTAGTAGGAAGGAATTGAGTGGAAAATTATTAACTTGTCCCTTCATAAATCTTTAATACTAACTGATTAGTGCTTTATATTTAAAGATATAATCACCAGAGTGTAAATAAGCAGTGTAACCTTTCTTAATAGTGGGTTGAAACGTTTCACCAGACATTTGAAAGACAACTCCTTCAGGAATAATTGGACAATCCTATATTTTGAATATTCAATATTACAAAAGTATTGGTGCTATTTCATTAGAGAAAAACCAATTTTTGTAAGCTTAAGAATCATTTCCTAAGCTTTGATTCATGCTCTTTCTCCTTTTTCAGGTCACAAACATCACATTAGCTATTTCAGAAATACTGATTTTTCCTCTATCATATGTACTAGTCTGAGAGTGAGTATATTCAACTTTACTCCTGTCTTGAAAGGTGCATAATACTAAAACAATTGGAAATCAATGTTTTAATCAACTCTTGTATAACTAGATAGACCTATCTGTATTTGACTTTTTCATTTGTTTTTGAAAACTAATTTCTGAGTACTAACTACTATGTGTCAGACAGGCATAGCACTAAGCAAGGAGGATATGGTGATAACCAGCTACCTAAAGCACTGTCTTTATAGAATCTACATTTTAGTAAGAAAAAAAAGACAAGAATAAATAAATAGATAAATAACTATATTTTATTGAAACACAGCCATGCTCGTTTGTTCCTTACATATTGTTTGTCCATGGTGCCTTCATAATACACTGGTAGGGTCGAATAGTCGTGAATGAGACCGTATGACCTAAAGAGGAAATACTGTAGTATTTAATAACTGGTTCTTTACAGAAAAATGTTTGTTTATGTTTAATATAGATTGTGGAGATATTTTGGGCTTTAATCTAAGAACAGTGGAGGGTATTAGTGAGTTTTAAACAAGAAAATTGATTTTTATCTATCTGATAAAAAAGTGAAAACGGATTGGAGAGGGACTGGAGTGGAAGTAGGTCTCTTTAAGGAAGCATTTATTGTGGCCAGAGGAGAAATGACTGAGGACAGTTTAGTGATGGGGTCCACAGGAGTTACTTTTGAATTGGATATGAAGTGTCAAAGAAACGAAGAATAGAATCGAAGTTAACATAAATTTTGGCTTGAGTGTTTAGGGTTGGTTAGACCTTTTATTGGGATGGGTTTGGTGGGTGTAGAAGGAAACAAGATTTGGAAGGAAAAACAAGAGTCCTCCTTTGCAAATATGAGTTGAAGACTTCAAGGAGGAACCAAAAATGAGAGTACAAAACTCAGAGGAGAGGTCTAGTTGGTGACAGAATTTGTGAATCAGAGATGTAATAATTCTACTTAAACTCATGATATTTGATGGGAGAAAGTACAGAGAGAAGAAAATAAGTGCAAGATGCATTTTTTTTTCTTTTAAGTTTATTTCTTATTTGTATCCTTTACAATACTTTGTATTCCCCGTAGGTTTTCCACCACTAAATCACCCGTGAACCATCACTGTAGTTCCTTGTGCTCTTTCCCTCCTCCACCCCCTGCAGAATGTCTCTTATTTATGGATGCCTGGTAGTTTTTGTTTTTGTTTTTGTTTTGTTATTTTCTCTTGATCTTTTATTTGGCTCACCTATCTTCCTCCTATAAGTGAAACCATTCTATATTTTTCTTTTTCTTTCTGGCTTATTTTGCTAAGCATGATCCCTTCTAGCTCCATCCATGTTGCTGCGAATTGCATGTGTTTATCTTTTTTGTTTGCTGTATAGAATTCCATTGTATATATATACACCACATCTTCTTGATCCAGTCATCAGTTTGGGGGCAATTGGGTTGTTTCTGTATCTTTGATATTGTAAATAATGCTGCAATAAACATTGGTGTGCATGCTTCCTTTTGGATTAAGGTTTTCGTGTCCTTCGGGTATATTTCTAGGAGTGGAATTGCTGGGTCATATGGAAGCTCCATTTTTAGTTGTTTGAGGAACCACCATACAGATTTCCATAGAGGTTGGACCAGTTTGCATTCCCACCTGCAGCGTAGGAGAGTTCCTTTTTCTCTCCATCCTCACCAACATTTGTTGTTTCTGTTTTTTTTTTTAATATGCGCCATTCTTACTTTCAAAAAAGATTTTATTTATTTTTGCATAGAAGAACTGGGGTGTAGGCCAGAGGTGTGGGGGTGAGAGGGTGCACCAGAGACAGGTGGGGAGCAGAATAGGCAGATTGACTGAAATATACTGATGAGGGGAACAGCAGGGGAAACAGGAGTGGTCTGCTGTGGATTAGCATCCTCTGCCATGGTGGGCCATCGTGGAGGTAGTGCTGAGACAATCCCTAGGCCACTATAGAGGCCCCACTTTTAAGGAAACATTTAGATATCAGAAGAGTATAAGTTAGCCAACAAAACTGAGAAGGAGCAGCAGAGATGGGTGGGCACTGACATCAGTGAATGACATCAGAGTTGAGAGCTGCTGATAACTCAGTGAGATAGGGAAGAACATTCCTATTGAATTTGGCAGTATGGATTTGACCTCCAGGAAAGTCCTTGAAGAGATAATTGGACTAGTCCCTGGGGAATGTGAGGAGGAAACCAGTTTGTAGAGAATTTGATGAGCCAGAGGTGAGGAACACTGAAAACAACCCACTCAGGTTTGACCATGGAGGGTGGTAAAGAAATGATGCTGTTTCTAAACTCATACATGGGGTCATGGGGGGTTTTAGAAAAAAATATTTTTTATATACTATTTATATATTTTTAAATCATGGTAGCTGCCAGAGCAGATTTGGAAATAGCAAAAGTGTTACATTAGAAAAAGATTGATGTTCCTCTGGATTGGAGGTTAAATGATAAAGACTTTGAGGTAAAAAGAGGGGGTTGTTGTCAAGGCACTGTGAAATAGATTTTCCTTTTATAGGAAGAGAAACACTGTAACAGGAGAGAAAAGGAGAAGGGTTAAGTTCACTCAGTTTTTAGGATGAGTTGTGGGAATAGGCATTGCATTGGCCTCACTTTTCTAGTTGTAGTAAGAGGCATGTTCACTAGGACACAGCATGGAAGTAAGAGGAGGAATTGTATGGAAAGAGAACAGTTATTAAAATAACATCAGCCAGCTCAGGTATGATGTGTTTTCTCCTCTCTGTGTCCTCCTTTGCACCCCATCACCCCAACTACTAGGACAGAATGAATGCTGTTCGGAATCTGTGCTAGTAGCTTAGGTAGTTTAGAACATAGATTTTGGCATGAGGAAAAGCCTGGGTTTGGAGTGAGAAACCTGGGTTTAAATTCTGCCTTTATCTATTTCCAATCGTGTGACGTTGGACAAATCACTTTGATTCTTTGACCATAGGTTTCTGGTCTGTAACATGACTATGACAGCACTTATCTTTCTTATAATAAAAATTCAACAATAAGTATACACAGATCCTTAGCAGAAATAAAATAAAATCCTTAATAAATGGTAGCTATTGCTATTATGCATGGATATTTCCATTACAAAAGCCTCCAGGAGAAAGAGAGTTCTGTTTGTTTTTAGCTTTGTTCATTTTTGTTATTTGCAAAATATTTTCTTTATTATGAATTTAGAGCAAACTGTTTGCAGTTTGGCACCCAAACTCTCTTGGTTCCTGAATATCATCCTTGCTCTCACCCTCAACAACATCAGAAGATTGTTCTGTTTTGAGGAGCTAGAAGGCAAAAAGGATCCCTATTTGTTTACAATTAATTAAGGCATTTTTTTAAAAAAAGATTTATTTATTTATGCATACAAATTGGGGTGTAGGTCAGAAGTATGGGGTGATGAGAGGATTCACCAAAGACAGAGTGGGGAGCAGAACAGGCAGATTGACTGAAGTACACTGCTGAGGGGAGCAGCGGGCAAGGCAGTAGAGGTCTGCTGCACCATGTGGGAATCTCCCTGGCCGGGGATCGAACTTATGTTGCTGTGGCTGCTGATCACTTCACCATACTGTGCTTAACCCTTTGCGCCACCAGGGGCACCCAATTAAGGCATTTTTTTTTTAAGATTTTATTTATTTATACATACAAGCTGGGGTATAGGCCAGAGGCGTGGGGCAGCAAGAGGGTTTGCCAGAGACAGAGTGGGGAGCAGAACAGGCAGATCAGAAGTACACTGCTGAGGGGAGCAGTGGGCAAGGCAGGAGAGGTCTGCCGCACCATGTGGGATTCTCCCCGGCTGGGCATCGAACTCACGTTGCCCGCTGCCCACAGCTCCACAGCACAGCGCTCAACCGCTGCGCCACCAGGGAGGCCCAATTAAGGCATTTTTGAAGAGATTGATCATGAGCAGAGTTTTAAAGAGAAGTAGGATACTGATGAAGAGAGCAAAAATGAATCTGTAGGTTAGAGGGAGAAGGGTTTGCATGAGGATAGATACAAAGATGAAAATGAGCAAATCACATATGAGAGATGGCACACAGATATTGCTGGTGGGATCGGAGAAACTGCAGTGAAAGGTAATGAGAAATGAAGATGAGTTGGGCTCCTAGGGGGTGTAATATTGGTGGGAAACCCTAAAGAACTGAGAGGGTGTGGGATGTGCATAATAAGTGACATCGAAGCACCAAAAATTGTGGAGCAGGAAAGGAAGAAAAAGAAAATCAGAGGAAAATCATTAGAACATCTGTGAATAGGTGAGATCTGATAATAAAAAGAGACAGAAACTGGCTTGTAAGCCATCACTGCAATTTAGACATGTGAGCTAATTAGAATCCTGGACTGGTGTCTATGAGACTGTAGAAGAAAGAACAGAGTAGAATGACATAATTTCAGAGTTTTTGAAAGGCTGTGTGAAGAACTAAGAAAACAAGTGAATATAACTTATAACTTGAAAGTTAGAAACCTGAGGGAACTTGGGGATAATGGTGGACTATATGTTGAGGGATGGGGAGGGGAGGTGAGAACAATGCGAAAACAGAAATGTTTTATTGGGGTGAAGGATCATAGGATCAATATATATTTGCATAAATATTACATATGAATTATAATAATAAAAACCGGGATTAAACAATACCTTACTGTCTTAAAGCAGTAAAAAATAATAATAAAATAGAATACTGGGAACACTCCAGAAATTATAATATGGGGTGATCTCAGGCCACATAATTTGTTCCACTTTACCTATGGAAGAGAGCTGGTGAGGAAGTTGTGTGCTCCTTGGGTTCCTGTTTCTACCTCTTTGTCTTTCCTCTGCAGCTTCAATCTTCAGCACTGGGAATGAGAGGCGGGAGTTGGCCATGACACTCGGTTCTTACTGAGCACCTCAGAGTTTCTAATCACCTCTCTGGAGCTTGGGAGTGATGATGTAGGATTTTTCTGAAAACTGGAATTTATTGAGGGGTTGTCATAGGTGCAGCTGGATCTGCAAGTGCTCTAAGACCAGAGTCTCCAATGACTGGCATGTGGTGAGCACGTGCTAACTCAGTCCTTTGCAGCTGATTTCCCAGTCAGCACTTCAGCATGGCCCTCTTTGCAATCATTGCAAATGGTCTAGTCAATGTTCAAGGTAAAAATCTTTTCTTACAAAAGCTCCTGTGAATTTCTTAGTTTGAAATGTCTTTCTCAACTTTCTCTGTGCCTAAGGAGAGGAGAGAGAATACCCTTTCAAGTTATCAGATAACAGAATTACTGTTATCTTTAACACTTTTAAGGTAACTTTAACTGTGAAGTAAAGTGTAAATTAACAGGAAAACATGTTTTGTTTCCTGACTAACATGGGGAAATTTTAACAGTTGACATCCAGCTGGTTTTGTTTTTGACTTGTAAGTGTTCTGTGTTTTTAATAGGGCTGACAAACTTTAAAAAATGAGGAATACATAGTAAATGTAACATACAAGTCTCTGTCTTAAGAAATCTTGTTTGAGTTCATGTAGAATGTAAGTGTCCTGCTTTGACATGTAATTTATTACCTACTATGTATCTTATGAATTTTATAGAGTTTGTATTTATCTCTATAATGGCTACATCTTTTCCAAGTTTAATTAATTTAGTGGACTTTAATGCTTTTAGTATGACGCTTATTTTACTCAAGATGTGGTAAATTGTAGTTATTTTATTCAGTTTTAAAAACTACTCTCATATGATCGGGGATAAACTTAAATGTAAAATTTATGTTGGTATTTAATTCATTAATGCTTCAGATTTCTATCACTACTAAAAATATTTCACTTTCTTTGGAAATAACTTGTACACTTCATTTTTATAGCCTAATAAAAATAGCATATAGTTAGTCAGATGTGTGAAATGAGGGGAGTTAATTTATTTTGAGTTTGAATTTGTAAAGAATGTTCCTCTTAAACAATTAACCCAACAGTATAATAATATTAATACAAGTACTGAGGACAAACTGGTTTAAAAGTGAACAAATCCAAGTACTTTGAAAATACAGTGCTTCATGTCTTTGAGCAGCTGTCTATAGGACTCACTGGGGACTGGAATGCGTGGTCATTGTATAGGCAAAAGAGTCTCATCTTGACCACACTGAATGACCAGAAAGTATTTTCCATCTTCTCTATTCATTCAGTGGCTCCATGGACTGGGAAGTGTTTTTGAAATTGCGTTCCACAGTTTTCTGAAGCGTCTTTGAATGTAGTAGCCCTTTGAAATTAAGTGTGATTTTGAAAGACAGACTCCTGGAAAGCTGACTGAGAACTTCTTAAGCGTGAATTAGAAAGAGGCTTTTCTTCTCCATATTTCTTTATAAGGTTTTCATGCCTGTGCATAAAGGACACAGTGGCCTCTACTGTCCCTCTGCTCCCCAGCAGGACATCACCTCCCTTCCTCAGCAGGACTCTCCCCTGAGGCTTGGCTGAGCATCGCTGGAGAGAGGCAGGGCAGTCACCAGATTCCCACTCCTCAGCTCAGCAAGTTTGCTCTGGTGCCTGCATCTTAAACCCCAACTCCAGAATCTTTCTGGCAAGTTATTTAGAAAAGTTTTCTTTATCTTCCTTCCCATTTTGGGGAATGTAGGTAGTTAAGATTCTGGGCTTGAAAGTCTCACATTTAGGTGCTGGAGTTAGAGGAATATAGGAAGCAAGATGAGCTTTTAGTAGAAATGAGTTTTTATTCCTAAAGAAAGAGGATTAGGAAAACCTTGGAGTTGGGATTTGACCCTACTGAACCATGGATCTCACTTCTGAATTATGATGTCCAACTTGATCTGGTTCATTTTATTTTTAAGAGCAGGAATGAAAATATTCTAGCTCTGTTCATCAAAAGGAATGCAAAGGTAAAGACTAGTTTCTTTCATTTTTAACATTTTTCAAAATTTGCCCACACCAGTTTGGTGTTTCCTTCTTATAGCTGCATCTATTGGAGTGAGGAAATGAATTCTACCGCTGTTCATGGGTATTTACTGTATTCTTTAATATCAGTCACCAACAGTGTTATACTTTTCAGATTGACAATAAAAGCTGACTAGCTACATGTGAGGAATGACTGAACATTAATTTACAACCATCATTCTTGGTGATTCTCTTTCATTTTAGTGTCTTCTCCCATATTTCCAATTCTACACAATATTTGAAGACAGTGTTGCTTATATATTCCTGAAGGTTTGATGAGCCTAAGGGAAAATGGTATAGGAAAATTGATCAGAGATATTTCAGTAATAAAAATTTTTGCTGTTAAATAGAGGTTGTGTGAAGAAGAGCAAAAAAAAAAAAACAAAAAAAACAAAACAAAACCCACAATTTTATTTTTAAAAAACTTCTTACACTATGGGAATGGGGACTATAGAGTTCTGGATGGATGTGTTAGAGAATGTGAGAATTTTTGTCTTCTCTATGTCTATTAGAGGTATGGAGATCAAAAGTCACAAATTTTTGTCTCAGAAATTTTTACATAAAAAGTGTTATAATGTCCAAAGCAAATCCAATCTGATTTAAAGTATGGATTCAGGTATGCCTGTACTAAGGCTAGTAGTGTTCTGATGTTAGGCCTCTTTGGACTTCACTGACTGAACTTGAACATGTGCTTGCAACTGAATTCCTGCTGTCATGGGAAGGAGTTAATCTGATTGACAATTCTAGGAGTATGTCTTCCCAGAATCTGGATGTGAATTTAGCTCGACAGCAATAAGGTCTATAATGAAGGAAGGGTGATACCTCATTTGAAGACTGTAGTATAGATAAATGGGTTCTGGAGATTCAGAAACAAACCTGTTTACTCCAACCCTGGGGTACTTTCTCCTGAAAGTGTATTTAGGAAAAGACTTAGAATTTCACAAGACTAAGTTACCTGAACCATGAAATTCCATAGTAAAGAACAGTTTCTTCTAACATTCTTCTCATTTGGAAGCTTTATTTCTTTTTAAATTTAATATATTATATAGCACAGCTCAACTCTATTAGATTTACTGATGACAATACAGTGATCAAACTTCATGTATTTGATGTACTTGGAACAACTGTTGGAAATATATAACTCTCTTTAAACATGAAAAGACAAATATAGATCATTTGAAACTATTGAAATACTGTGAGTGACTGTACATGGTTTTAACATATTAAACATATTAAAATGGCTCGTAAAATTTTGAGAAATGCAGAAAGCACGAGAGGATGCAGTGAAGGAAATAAAGGGAAATTATAATAGATGCCAAAGTTATAAAATCCATTATGTATCAATTTTATCTTACCTCAATAATTCTTTTATTAAATATCTTTCTAATGTCTAAAGAAGATTGTGACATTATTTCTTAATGCTAGCCTATAGAAAAAAAATAACCGTGTAGCTTCTGCTGACATCCTATTTATCCTTATATTTTATGACTTCAAATAAAAATCTGCAACTGTCAGTGCTTTAGCCACTTATTTTTTCCTTTTTCAGCTTCTCTGTGTACTGGATTGGGCTTCTAGCTCCCCTGTGAATGAGATCTGTTTTGTAAACAATTGGCATAGCGTTGTTGACAGCTTAGACAGAACTTAGAGGTTTGGAGAGAAGAAAGAATAGAATAACATGTACAAAATCTATGTGGGTTCAAAAGGCACACAGTATATTTCATGATCATATTTTATATTAAATGTTACTCTTTAGTTATCTTCCGTGCATGGAAAAAATATGTGTGTGTGTGTGTGTGTGTGTGTGTGTGTGTAGACACACACACACACATATGAGACACATATAACACATATATTGTATTTGATGGAGGAGCACTGACATTTGAATAATCAGGATGTACATTTTCTATACAGTACTACTAGACAGACTATTTGGATAGAATTAAGTTAATTCAGCCAAATGATCAATTTTATTTTCTACTTCATAGAATCACTGTTGCTGAACTTAACCAACCTCTTTGGCTAGTTCTTTTGGTGTTATCTGGGAACATCATTCCCTTTTCCATAAAATAATTTGGGTTTGATAATTTCCCCATTAGGAGAGATGTGTCCCATATTTACATTTGTTAGGGGTAGAAATTTAGTAAAAGTGATGGCAGTAGAAGCCAAGATATTTTAATGGAATTTGGCACTTATAAATGCAAAGGCACAAAGGAGATTGTAAAGAATTTCTGGGAAATATGTGTTAATATATTGTCAACTATTTTTTAAATGACAGAAAAAATTATCTCCTACAATTAAGACTTGTTAATATAACCTGAAACCAATTTCCCCAGTTCATTTGGGAGAATCCATATGCTCTTCTTTACCTGTTTATAAAACTGGCTTTAGAATATTTAACAAGACACTATTGAGTATCAGTTCTATGAAAAAAATCAAGTTTTCTAGGCCTGCATATTAGAAAGTGGAAGAAATTTATCTATATTTAATGGGCTTTAAAAAAGAATTTGGGGGATAGAAAATAGATAAAAAACAAATATTAATTCTAAGTAGTACAGATAATTCATGAATAGATCAAGGATCAGCGAAGTGTTTTTAAAGAACCAAATAGTTTTTTAGGTTTTAGGAACCTTACATCTCTGTTGCAACTATTCAACTCAATTATTGTAGCAAAAGTGGCTATGTAGATGAATGAGTTTGCCCGTGTTTCAATAAAACTTTATTTACAAACACTGAAATTTGAAATTCATATAATGAATATTATATAACATTAATTTTCATTTGATTTTTTCCAGTAATTAAAAATTGTAAAACCAATTCTTAACTTTTATGCTCTTCAAAAACAGCTCTGGCTAGATTTGTTCTGTGGGCTGTAAATGGCTGACCCATGGCATAGATTTGATAAGTGTGATGGAATATGACTACATAACATATTAATTGTTGATATTTTTTTCTTAGAGGGAAGCCATTTATACAACTGTACACTTAGTTTCAAGATAACTAGGTTCAGTCTCCAATTTTTTGTAATTAACTAATTGGTTATCTAATTATTTCCAATGGAAGTTTGCCTAGATAATGCTGGAGCTCAGATGTATTTGTGTATGCCATTGGATGCTAAGTTGGCTAAGCATAGGCAGCAGTGAAGAAATTTTGAAAAGATAAATGAGATTCAGAGACGTCTGAATGTTGGGCTAAGTGAGATAGTCTTTAGGAAAGGGATACCCTGGAGGATTTGAACAGGGGAATCATTTGATCAGAATTGTGCTCTAGCAGTTTTAGAATTTAAACCAGAAAGATGAAAGGAAAGAAAGTAAGGGAAATTACTGAATTTCTATTATATGTCAGACACTTTCTGGAGGTCTCTTAAATAATTCCTCTATTTAATGGAATGAAGGGGAAGGCCAGTTTGTAAAGTAGTGCAGGAATGAGAAGAGAAGGGAAAAATGCCAGAAAAATTACACATTCTTTGTTTCAGATTAAATGTGGAAAATGAAGGAAATGCTCAAAGAGAGCTCAAAGAGAGTTTCCAGGTCCAGGTAAGAATGGTAATCAGAAATCAGGGTTCACTTTTGGAAAGAAGTTTGACTTGAGAAATAGGTACTAAGCAAAGTAAATTAATGCAGGCCAACAGACTTAAGTTCCAAGAGAGTCAGTTGAAAATTTACTACTCTTAGTAAACACTGTCTACAAATAATTTAAAAAACTGTTACTGTATGTCTGGCTTAGAGTCCCAACAGTTGCTTGTACTGTGCTTTGTCATTTCACTGACAGCAGTGGGTATGGAAAAGATTGGCTACATTTCGTGGGTCAGTAAAAATGTCTGAATAACTGAAAATGTTAAGCATCGTGGAAAATGAATGCGCGCGCGCGCACACACACACATACATACATACATATACGCACACACACATATACATGCGGAAATTACCATATTGAATTTAGTAGTTCCAGAAATTGGATGTATTACAAGCAACAATTGTTTTAATTCAGATTTAAATTTGTCAAAATCTGTATGTTTAGCATCTTTGTTTAACATATGCCTCAAACATTCTGCTTTATTATTCCTTTAACATTTGTCTTATGAATAGTCAAACAAAAAGTTAAGGATTTGATTCACAGAAGCCTCATTGATTTAGTTTGCTGACTCGTAGCACCTATTCTTTTTTCAGAAGAGAATATTTTCAGAAGAACAATTTCTTTTTATTTTTGATGGATTCTTGCCATTCGCCTTAAGTTCCTTGTGTGATTACATGGAACTTCTCACTGCTCTACCAGTCTTTTCCTCTGAGTGCGTCAATTATTCTGTCAACTCTGATTATTAATCTGTCAACATGTTCACATTTTCTAAGTTAGAGAATTAGCAGCAATTTCTTGTGATGCCCATCTACGGTGATTTGTTTTATTGGTGTCCATGGATGCTCAGGAAGACTGGCATGGAGCCACTATTCCTGACATTTTAATATTTCCAATGTACAGAAGAATTCACGCTCCTCTTCTGAGGAGGTAAAGTGCAAGTGGAATTATGAATGAGGCTTACCTAATTAGCTGTGTAAAACCAGGGGGCATTTTTAAAAAAGATTTATTTATGCATACAAGCTGGGGTGTAGGCCAGAGGTGTGGGGTAGAGGGGGTGAGAGGATTTACCAGAGACAGAGTGGGGAGCAGAACAGGCAGACTGACTGAAACACACTGCTGAGGGGAGCAGCTGGTGAGGCAGGAGAGGTCTGCCTTATCATGTGGGAAGCTCCCTGGCTGGGTATCGAATTTGTGTTGCAGCGGCTCTGGATAGCTTCATAGTGCTTGAGACTTAACCCTTTGCACCACCAGGGAGGCCCCGAGGCATTTTTTTTTTTTTAACCTTGCTCCTTTCTCCTCTTGCTTACTTTCTCTTTCTCCCTTTCTTCTTCCCACTAAAGTGCACATTCCAGTCAGGCTTAGATGAGGAAAAGAGAAGCTGCTTAAAAGGTTCCAAGTAGTAGTGTTTTTTTGATCATGAAAAATAGAGACTTCACCATTATTAGATAGGCAGAGGGCACAGAAGTCAGGAAGCCACAATCACTGGTGTCTACACCCAGGTAGAAGATTCTCAAACCAGTTCCTCCACAGCTGCCAGAATAATGGTTTCTCCTTTCCTTGTTTTTTTTTTTTTAGTTCAAGATTTATACAAATTTCTCTCACTAGCATATTCTAGCCTAGAATAATATTGGAAAGAAATTGTGAGAAATTAGTCAGCCCTCCCCCTCTGCAATGCAGAGGATAATACAGATGGGGATGACAATGACTTCAAGTTGACAGTACTTTGAAATACTTGCTGAGCTGTACCAAGCCAGACAAAGATGAATGTGGTGATTTCTGTCTTCAAGTGCTTGTGGCCTGGTTAGTTTACCACGTTAGTTTTTTGAGATGGTAAATTTTGTTGAGCCACTATGCGAGGACAAATTATTGTAGGAGAACCTTGTTACAAAGTGGATTATTAATCAACATGGTTGGTTAAATTATAGTTCATATTAAGTTCCTAGACCCTAACAGTTACTTACAGTGAAAACTTGACATGCAGCAATTACCAGAGATACACTGTTTCCCAACGTAAGTTATACTAATATCACTAAATATTCAAGGTGCTTTAAAAATATTTATTGATTATTAAATTCCTTTGAGGTAATGATTTGAGGATAAATTAATTTTAAATTGTAATACTGTCTTTGATTGGGCAGCAAGCGCTGGGGTAATGGAATCATAAAGTTGAGAGTTTAGACAGCAAGAAAATCAAAATAAAAACAGGACTGCTAAGGAGAGCTAAATGGTCATAAAATAGATCATATATAATGAGGTACAGCAGATAATGAGGTACAACCTCCCATTTATAATAGGGTGAAGTGTAAAGTTAGGGAAACTTCATAATATGTCAAAGTAGCTTTGTTCATTTTAGCATCACTTATCATTACATTACAAAGAAGCTTCCCTGTGGGATTCTCTAGTGTCAAGAGATTACTGAGAAGTCAGTGAGTTGATAAGTCTCTAGTCTTAGTCTCATCAGATATGGATCACTTGCATGGAAATATGTGAGTTGTTGAGAGATGGGCATCAGGACCATTGAGAAATAAGCTGTATAAAGTTAAATTATTCATTTTGTTAAACTATGTATTACCTCTTCTAGACTTGGCTTTCTAAATGAGACCCACTGAATTAGTAGCAGAAAAGTTACCTTTAAATATGCTTGCAGCAAGTATGAATGATGAGCTAGACATCTACACAACTACCCTCAGTGGCTCCTAAGGCCCATGTGTAGGGTAGAGTCTCCCACATCATGGCCAGAGTCTGCCTGTGCAACCTCAGACCCAGGGCATTCCCACTGACCTTTTCCTGGACCTTCCTTGAGTTTATTTTGTCATCTGAATCCTGGCTATCTTTGTAAAATGCAGGTGGCATAGGCTGAAATTGTATCCTTCTCTTTACCTACCTTGGCACCCAAAGCCAACCTGAATATACCTCATTTTTTTAGTGCTCTGTGTGTTCTCTATGTTTCCATGGGGCCCAGCTTTTATTTCTATTTTTTCGCTTAGGTTTTTATGTCGGCGATTTGATTGTAAGTTTTCTTCACCAGACAGAAAGGTCCTTAAAGGTGAAGAGTGTTTTTTTTTTAATAATAAAAGTTTCTTTTCTTTTTTTTTTTTAAAGCTTTATTTATAAATACAAGCTGGGGTACAGGCCAGAGACGTGGGGCGGCAAGAGGGTTCACCAGAGACAGAGTGGGGAGCAGAACAGGCAGATCAGAAATACACTGCTGAGGGGAGCTGCGGGTGAGGCAGGAGAGGTCTGCTGCACCATGTGGGATTCTCCCCTGCTGGGCATCAAACTCGCTGCGGACAGCTCCACAGGCAGCGCTCAACTGCTGTGCCACCAGGGAGGCCCACGAGTGTTCTCGCGCAACTTGGAAGACTTAGATTTAGCCAGAACTCCCAATATGTAGTAAATGCTGATTGACTAATAAATGAATAAATGAACAAGGTTGCGAGCAGGCAGTGTATAATCACAATGATAAAATAATAAAACAGAACTAATCTTACATTTATCTCCATTTAATTACTTTATAACTGTAACAATATTGTAACTTTTTAAATAATAATTTTACTAAAGGATAGGAATTGTAGATCTTTCACAATATTTTGCCCAATGCCAAGTATTCTGTATAATCAGCAACACTAATAATAATGAACTAAGTTGGCCCATATATATGATTTTTTCTTTCCAATTAATTCAGTCTCCCTGGTTTACCTTGCATATCCAACTGCTAGGAGAAGCTCTGATGGTTATGGGGTTAAAGAGAAAATGGTCATAATTTTTATTTAGTGTTTTCCATATAAATGCACCTCATTATCTGCTGTACCTCATTATATATGATCTATTTTATGACCATTTAGCTCTCCTTAGCAGTCCTGTTTTTATTTTGATATTCTTGCTGTCTAAACTCTCAACTTTATGACTCCATTACCCCAGCGCTTGCTGCCTGCTGTCCCACTCCCACTGCTGAGGTGGATAATGTGGCTTGTTGTTGCCTGGCCAGCATTTCTAATAAATCCCTCACATCCAGACAGCAGCGGCGTCGGGCACAGCGGCTTGGTGTAATGCTTTCATATCACATCACTAGACTCTCATTAGATACTTGTGAGAGAAATTACCACTGAGGCTTCTTCAGGCACAATAGCATTAATGAAGTTAGGAAATGACTCCCACAGATGTTTGACACTCAATCAATCCTACTTAATTTAATTACACTCCTGAATGAAAGACAAAAGAGATGCTCTTGTAGACCGACCCTTGCTTTTTATTTTCTCATATGCCTTTTTCTCCCTCCTGACTTACTTAATCCTTGCTGAGAAATGTCAATGTAATTAACATAAGTTATAATTATTTAAAAGTGGACTTTGTTATAACACCTTGTATCATTTTCCACTTCTCCCCCTACCAAACTGCAAGAACATGAGAGCTCCTCTATGTAAATAAAGTGGTGGAGTGGGGAGAAATTGGCTCTCAGAACCTTGACGATTCATCCACTTCTTACACCTCTGTAATTAGGGATACTGATGACACTGGCACTTACAACTTTGTCTTCAAATTTTGTTGAATAAGATAATTTTCAAGGACTTGTTCCTGAAGTTAAATGGATTCTGGGAAGTTTTTTTTCACTAGTCTTAAGAGGTAGGAAAAGCTGATAAAGTATCCCAATTAAAATAACAACTGACACTCTACTGTATTTTATTTTTTACATATATGACCTACTTTAATCCTTATAGTGGCCTAGTCAAATGGGCACAATAACCAATTTAGAGATGAAGAACTTAAGACAAAGAGTGGTTGAGTGATTACCTTGTCTAAGATTTTATTGTTAGTAATTAGTGATCCTTTGACTTTTATTTATTCAACGACTAAATTATTGTTACTGAACATGTCCTAAACACTATCTCTGGCACTGCAGAAGTTGACAACTAGATGGCTGCAGAACCACTGTTTGAGAGTCCCTGTTTGAGTAGAAGTAGGCAAGGAGGCAATGGGAGCTAATGAGGGTGGATGATGAGGGCATGTCAGGTGGTGATGGAAGGGGAGCTGAAGAATTCTAAGGAGTCTTGAATATGTATTCAAGTAAAAGGGAATCACTGAAGGATTTTTTTCTTCATAAGTAATGTAATCAATTTGAATTTTAAAGAGTCAATCTAGCTTCATTATGACTCACATCAAGAATGCCTTAGGGTGGGTGCTGGTGCCTTCCACCAATGCAGGAGACACAGAAAGAGACTCGGGATTGTGAGGGAAGATGATAATAATCATTTTAAACATAGCTTTCTTGTCCATGGGGCATCAGGAAGGATATATCAGTTCATAGCTCAGTAGAAATATCTGCCAGAGATATTGGTTTAGAACTATCACAACAGAGAAGGGGGTTAATGAGCTCTTTTACTTAGAATTCGTGGATGGTAAAGAAGGCTAAAGTGAGGAGCAAACACTGGGAACTACAAAAATGAATCAGTCCCATCAGATGGGACATGTCATACAGCTCACTTATCCACACACCAACCCCGGGCCCCAGGGAAAGTCGTAGAATAAAGTGGAAAGAGTGCTGAATTGACTTTAAATCACACACTTGTTCATGCTAAACCAAGCAATAACTTCCCTGTGGGACCCAGAGGAGGGATCTCCAATCCATTCTTCATCTCTATTGTCCTATCTCAAGCGGTAAGGAGATATAACAGGTTCCTTGCTGAATCTTTTTACATCTGCTCTTTTGAGTGATTGTGGAATTAAGATGAAAGGTAAAGACTGAAATAGATATAATCACAGTAAATTCTTTGATTTTAAATCACAACCAAATCTTCTCTGAATTGGGAAGGCTCATACAGACTAAGTTAATCAGAACTCAGATTTTCAGGCATTGGCTAAGGTGAATTGCTACTCTTCATCTTCCCCGCCATCTCATTTAACACTTCCACCTAAACTGATTTTCTTCTTTTCTTGGTAATTGAAGGGCCCAAACTAGTGCTTTTTATGAAACTCTCAAGTATATGTATGGACACATACATTCTTAACTATAGCTACATCTGTATTTACATCTGTGAAGGAAAAAAGGACTCCATGGAAGATAACTTTGCTTAAAAGATTCCATTAAAAAGATGTAACTTGCTTTGTGTAAGGAATAGATTCCCCTCAAATATTTACATAGCTGGAGACTAGGATTCCTAGATAAAATAGAGGACACTTAGTTAAATCTGAATTTCACTTGCCCATGAGGTATGTCTAATTTAGAATGCCTGCCACACCATGTAGGCACAAGGTAAGATTAGAACATCAGAGTAGGCCCTCCCTCACCTAATCAGGAAGGGTAGTCGGTAGTCATTTGTGTTCTGCCCAGTGATTCTCACACCTGTGTTTCAGACAGGGAGCAGAGCAAACTACTATATTCTGCCTTCATCTCAAACCCTCTAACACTTTCCTTGTCCTTTCCAACCTAGATTTTACCCGGGAGTAGGTAAGCAATTTCTCCTCCCTGCTTTGTTTCTCCTCTCCTTCTTAAACTCATGTCCTCTTCTGTCCTATAGGGAATTTGCCTTCTCTCTGCTTCCTGACCCTGGGAAGGCCAAGTGGTCGCAGAAGGGGATGAAAGATAATGGATACAGGGCCTCCCTGGTGGCGCAGCGGTTAAGCGCTGCGCTTTGGAGCTGTCGGCAGCGGTGACACGAGTTCGTCGCCTGGCCTGGGAGATTCCCACATGGCGCAGCAGACCTCTCCTGCCTCGCCCGCTGCTCCCCTCAGCAGTGTATTTCAGTCGATCTGCCTGTTCTGCTCCCCACTCTGTCTCTGGTGAACCCTCCTGCCACCCCACGCCTCTGGCCTGTATCCCAGCTTGTATGCATAAATCTTAAAAAAAAAAAATCGTAAAAAAAGAAAGATAATGGATACAATACTTCAAATACAATTTGCATTATAATGGTAAGCGGACTATAATGTTAATCAACCGTATGCTGAAAGCTTTGGAGACTTCATCTAATTTGAGAAGTAAATTGATAATGGAGAGGTAATAATTAGAGAATGTAGGTTTTGGAGTCAGACTGTGTAGTTACAAATATTGGCCATGCCACCTATTAGTCATGAGACTTTGGGAAGATCACTTAATTCACTGTGTTTCAGTTTTCTCATCTGCAAAATGGGTCTAATATTTTCTATCACATAGAGTTTTTATAATGATTAAATGAGTTAATATAAGTAATGCACCAAAAACTGCCTGGCACATTGTGAAAACTCTGTAAAACCAAATGTTTTTATGGTGTAATTCTCAGAAAAATTCTCAGAAAAATTGCCTTAGTTATTAATTGTTCCAGTTAATAATTCAAAATTATAATCCAGTAAATGGTGGAGCAGAACTCAAGCTCTGAATTATCAAGTTACTTTCCGGGTTATATGGGGAGTAATAAGTAAAATATTCACTGCTCTTCAAAACCTTATGACTTATCTAAGTTTAGTCTGGTTTGGGTGAATGTATATTACTTGAAAGAGAGAGAGAATTGCTGATATTTGCAGGTCACTTTTTAAAAGTTTCTCCACTCCCCAGGGGAGGGAAGCATGGGTGATATGTTTGTTTACTGTATTATTTACTGCCTCCTGATATTTTATCAGTCATTTGTTTACATGCTTGCCTTCTCTGCTACAATGGGAGCTCTTTGAACACCCAGATTACAGCCTTCCTCAACTTGGTATTTCCAACTTTTAGTAGATGTTTGTGAATTGAATTGGAGTATCTTCAAATTTGTTTCCTTGCAGTGACTTTTTAAATCCTCCAATATTCCTGAAGTTAAAATCCTATTAGATCCATGATGTTTGGATACAGGCCTCTGGCCAGTTTCACCTTCCAGCTTTCTCTTGGGAGCATTGTAAAGAAGAAGGGAGCTGGAGGCTGCAAATTGGATAGATACACTGAACCTGGTAGAAGCTGCCTCTGAGACCTGCAGAGAGAGCAGATTGCAAATCCAGCTCATCGTTTGCAAGCTCCGTAGTCTTTGGCAAATTTCTTGACTGTCCTTAATTTCCTTTTCCATAAGGGAAGTAATATGCTTTATTAAGGATACTAACATCTTTGTCACAGACTTTTAATTACTTATTTATCGTAATATGTAAGGTGCTATTGTGGGAGGTGGTTCTTAGTTTCTTGCAAGCTACAAATACTTTTTCTGCTAATCAACACCTAATGGGAAGATAGAACCAAAAGTAACCTTTAAAGGTGAGGTGTATAGACATTGTGAGATATTGAACTTTTGTTGATATGGGAGACCAACAAAGCCATTTATGACAATGTGAATTTCTTTAATAAACTTTTTTTTTTTTAATTTACTATCAAGTAGGACTATGGGTGCTTTGATGGTAGGTGTGTGTGGTAACAAACATCTGGAGACATGTGACTGTACACCTAAATCATATACAGTGTTGTCAACCACTGTTACCTCAATAAAAATAATTTAAAAGAAAGGGATAATAATGTCCTGATTTATCTCACAAGCTATTCAGGTAGAACATATGAGCTATCAGCCATAATATTGCTTTGAAAAGTACAAAGCACTATGAGAGGTGTAGGTAAATGAGTTAATCAGGCTTTTTTATGCCCTCGGCCACTAGCCTCTATGACCGGCACCTGCGGTCTTGCACTCCTCCAATGATATGGGCACCTGGCCCCAGAAAGCTCGAGTGTGCGCATGTGTGAGTGTGCGCATGTGTAAATGTGCATGCCTGGGCCTAGAAGGAAAGGGATGAAAAGGCGGCGTCATTCTGGAGGAAGGGGGTTCAAGTTGCTGTCTGCCTGCAGCCTAGTTTCCCTTGTTCAGTATTAAAGACCTATAAAATTCCCCAAGGGCTCCAAGATTCTTTTACCCTTCTGCCCAAGAACTGACAGTGAATCTACTCTGCCTGGAATGATGGTCGCTCAGCAAAGGTAAGGTAGTACAATTAATTATCATATTATTATTGAGAACTACTATGTATTTTTAAAGACCAGAAAGTCTTATATCATAGCAGGAAGGAAGATCAAAAGTTTGCAGTCAGATAGCCCTAGTTATTAATCCAGATCCTAGGGTCTTGGCAAGTTATTTAAACTTAAATAAACTTAAATAGATGCTTTCCTTATCTGAAATGGGTACAACACTACTGTGAAAGTGCCATAAAGAATCCGTAACAAATATACAAATATATACAACTAAAAATAACTTGCTTTACTGGTATGAAATACTAGCATGATTATTCATTTCATTTTCTAGACCACTTAGAACTTCAGGGCTTTACATAACATTCCTACCATGTGCATATAGTCAAAGCATCTATAATGTGTCAAGCAGTTGAAATTGATTTAAAAAGAAAAAAATCACCTCCAACAGCAGGCATCCATGATCAACATATTAAAGCAAAAAAAAATCATATGCTAATTAACCTAGCATAAGAGTAATTGGGCCAAAGTTTAGCAGACATTTCTGCCAGTGGGTATTTTCACAGTCACTCAAACTGTTGTGATTATTCCAAATCCACTACACTGAGGGTTTCTTTGTGACTATGGGCTGTTGGAATATTGACTGCATTTCTGTCTTCTTAGAAAGTGTCAAATGTACAGAAATTTCAGTTACCAGATTAAACACTCATCTTTACAATATAACAAAAAGAAATAAATTTTACTATCACCACAGTTATAATAAGATATAAAATAAAAGTCTAGATGGAGAATTTTGAGATGTAACCTATGAGCAATGGAAAAGTTTTGTAGAACTTTAAGCCAAGGAGAACAATGACCAATTTGCCTTTAAACAAGATTTTATACTTGTAGAATAGAAACTGAATTAGAACAGGACAAAGTTTAGTGCAAGAAGATAAGACAGAAGACACTGTAACTTCCTAGTGAATGTTTATGGTGATTTGGACTATGGTGATGATAGTGGGATAGAGAGAAAAAGTTATTAAGAATTAGAAAATGTAATCAGATATATTTGTATAGAGGTGGGAGTTAAGGGAAAAGAAGTTTTTCAAAGATGTTACTTTGAGCCACTGCAAGAGCCAGGAAGATAGTGAGTTTGATTTGACTAAATTTAAGTGCTCGGGAATCAGGGAAGTGGAGATGTTAAGGAAATAGGACTTAGGTGGCTGATTAATTCCTTAATGTTCCAGGTAGCCATAGAGCGGTCCTATAACTTGGACACCTTAATGAACTTGATAAAGCATGAGGAAAAACAGGCATTCACAAAGAGCCCTGTAGGTTGTTGACGTCACTATTTTTTTTAAAAAAAGATTTATTTTACTTATTTATGTATACAAGAATTGGGGTATAGGTCAGAGGTGCAGGGGGTGAGAGGTGCAGGGGGTGAGACCAGAGACAGTGTGGGGAGCAGAACAGCAGAACTACTGAAATACACTGCTGAGGGGAGCGGCAGGTGAGACAGGGGAGGTCTGCTGTGTCATGTTGGAAGCTCCCTGGCTGGGGATCAAACTTGGGCTTCAGTAGCTGGTGATAGCTTGATAGCACTGAGATTTTTAACCCCTGTGCCACCAGGGAGGCCTGATATCACTTTTTAAAATTAATTTTTGTTATTGAGGATTGGTATATAACAGCATATAATTTAGAGGTGTAAGATAATAGCCTCAGGTGTACGTTACCATGCAAGCCCCACCCCCTCATTTCAATCCTGCCATTGCTTTTGTTGGGCAGGTAGGTAAGTGCTCCTGGTTACTCACAGGGACCACTGAACTGGAACAGCCTAACCAGCATTTTTCCATCTTCAAAATTCAAAACAATAGATGAGAATTTCAACTTGGATAATCGAGAATCCTAACAATACAATAAACTAATTTGGGAAGAAATGAATGATTTCATATTAATGGTCTTAGTGTAATTAATAGGTGGGCACATTGTGCCACATGGTTACATGGCATCACTGTGTGTGACCAATCTTTCAAAAGGAATTTCTTGTCATTGTTCTGCTCCCATTCATTGTCATATGTATGGAAAATCTGTATTTGACAAAAGAGCATTGTAGATAAAACACTTGGTCCTTATGTGTTTGATGAGTATTATACATTCGGGCAATTCCTAATCATCCCATTATTAGGAAGTGACTAATTTGAGAAGGCAAAATGTGCAATCAAAGCTTTAGAAAATGGTGATAATTACTCTTGTGTAGGAGTAAAGCACTATCTATTCTGAAAATTGAGTGAAATTACACAGCAGTTATCAGGGGACAAATCTATCCTATTTATAAATCAAAAGTTGATAGGTAGGCCATTAGCACCTGCATCGAATATTAATAAGCAAGGTTTTGTGTTTGAGCACTGGGTCATTATTTTATTACCACATTTGCTGGCACAAGCAGGCCTACTCTTAAAAGCACATCTCAGCCAGTTGAGAAATGATTAGAAATGACGATTCAAATTGGGCTTGCAGTAGATGCCAGTGATGCCAGTTCCTTAGCCCTCTCTAACTAACCCCATGCCATGTGATGCTGCAGTTTCTCCTCACCACCATGTGCATGTGCTCACCACATGGTTTGCTTTGGTCTGCCATGCTAGGAGGTGTGACATAACCAGAGATCTAACGTGTTTGCTCAGTTGGGCTTGGTCTGCTGTGCTCTCACCACAGGAACACATCTCAGTTCATCCTGGGACAAGAGAGACAAAGGAACAGAGCCAAAAGCCCCAGACAAGCCTGACCTGGGGCAGCCAACCCTGTGCTGACCCACAAATCCTTGAGAACAATTGACTGCTGCTTTTAATCAGAGTTTGTGTGTGGTTTCTGATGAAGCAATTATGTGTCATTAGCTAACTAATATCGGAGATTGCAGACTAAACAACTAGACCCTGGCAAAAAAAAAAAAAAAGAAAAACCAATAAAAAATGAAATAAATAAAAAACCCTAGCTGATGTTAGCAACCAGTAACCTGGGGTGAGGGGACAGATGAGAGAAAGAGGAGGGCTGTAGGGGAGGGAGGGTCAGGACAGATGGAAGGAGGGGAGGAGGGAGAGAGAGAGATTGACATTGGATCTATAAATTATTTAGTGCAAGGGAACACAGTTGTTTTGAGGTTAAAATGAAAACATTGAAAAAGTCAAAGATTTGGCATGTGAAGAATGGAAAAATGAATACATCTAGGAAAAAAAGATTCAAGAGGGTTTGAGGTCAAGGAAAAGTAACATTGACCAATTTGTGAGTGCCTGTACTCAGGAGTAGCTGAAGAACTCTACCCCTCTTAAAGTGAATTTTCTTCCCTTTGTCTACCTTGTCTTAGTTCAATCCCTGAGACAATTCTTCTGGGATCGTTATCAAACCTTGTTTCCCAAGGGACATCCGGCAAGACTGGAGACATTTTTGCATGTCGTGACTTGAGGGATCACAGTTACTGGCATATGGTGGGTAGAGGCCAGTAATGCTGCAAAAACTTGCTATACTGGACAAAAGCAGCCTCCAAAAGCAAAGAATTATCCAGATCAAAATATCAATAAGGCCAAGGTTTAGAAATTTTGTCATAATATGTAACTGGTATGATGGCCTGGCTGTAGGAAATTCCAGAAGTCTAGCCAAGACAGAAGATTGACTAGAAATAAGACAGAACTTGTTTTTCAGGACCTGCTATGCACCAGATCCTCTACTAGGCACTAGGAATACAAAAATGAGAAAATTGCTATTTTCTTCATGGAACATATAGAGAAAGCAGTTGGAAAAACAGAAAAAGACCTATAAGTATAAAATTACAAATTGCCATAAAGGAAAACATCTGGGTGCTTATGAAAGGAATTGGACTTGATCAGGTGGGCTAGAGGATACTTTAACAATAGGTAGATTTTATTTTATTACTTAAGATTTATTTATGCATACAAGAACTGGGGAACTGGGGTGTAGGCTAGAGGTGTTGGGTGGTGAGAGACAGAATGGGGAGCAGAACAGGCAGATCTACTGAAGTACACTGCTGAGGGGAGCAGTGGGCAAGGCAAGAGAGGTCTGCTGTGCCATGTGGGAAGCTCCCTGGCCAGGGATCGAATTTGTGCTGCAGTGGCTGCGAACAGCTTCATAGTGCTGAGACTTAACCTGTTGTGCCACCTGGGAGGCCCAGTAGGTAGTATTTTAACTAGTACCTGAAGGATGAGTTGAAGCTCCTAGGGAAGCAAGGGTGGGGGGATCACTTAGATATGTGAGGCAGCATGTGTAAAGGCTCTGTGGCTAGAGGAGTCACTGTGCATCTGGAGAGTTGGAGGTAAACCAGTGCTGTAGAGTACCTAACACAAGGGGAGTCGGCCTAGAACTTGATGGAAGAAGCAGGATGGGTCCAGATTGCACAAGATTTCACAGGCCTTTTCGAGGATCCTTGTCCAAAGGTAATAATGAGTCCCTGAAGGGTTCAATTTAGAAGTTTCTTTTAGAGAAAATGGCTCTGATTACTTGGTGGATAAAATTTGGGGTATTGGGGGGAGAAAAAACTGGGAAAGAATGACTGATGGTGTTTTCTGTTTGCTTTAGGATTGCTCAGTAGATCGAATCGCTAATATTTTATTCACAGATGAGGGGATTTCTTTGAGGTGATGAGAAGAAAACTAGAATCTGAGGAAGAGACAAACAAGAGTAGGCAAGTGTGTCAGATGGTCCCAATAACATTGGACATAACCAGAGTCCTGGCATCATTCTTACCTCTAGGAGTGAGTGAGACGTGCTCACTCGTGTCTGTTCTCTTTAGTCTGAAGGTAGCTGTCTATTAAGTGCGACAAATAAGTCACCTCAAGTAACCTGGGTGTCCTGATCAACAACACTAACCCCCGGAGGTGTCCATCATGCTGAGCATCTTTCACCATCACTTTCTTTCTTCTCTGTTAGGTGATCATTCTCTCTTAGCCTCTTGCCTCTATTTTTTTAGGTAGCACATTTTCCATTCAATTTATCAGGTCAGTTTATTTACATAAACATAAGGAGAGTCTATTATTCTTAAGGTAACTATGTGCACTGCCTGTTTTACAGCAGGCCTGTCTTATAGCAGGACTTTGACAAACCTATTTATTGACTCAAGCCTCAGTTTCTTTATCTGTAAAATGGGGAAAATAATACCTCATAGGGTTTTCATGAGGTGTGACTAAATTATGCTTGTGAGAACAGTAAATAACAAGCTCCCCATCAGTTTTTCTTGTAACTGCTTCTTGGGTACTAGAGCTAGAAAGAGGAATACAAATGATTCTGGTACTCAATGATGATGTAGCCTAGTGGAGACTGAGAGCCACTGTACAACTTCAATAGTGTGATAAATCCCATGATAGAAACAAAGGCAGCTTGCAATAGAAGTGCCGAAGAAATGCATTTTCCGCAGGGAACTTATCTGCAGCCCTGGTCGTTCTCTTGCGTTCTCAACTATCTCAGTCTCCTTGTAGGATATAACCGGGGATGTTCTGAAGGAAACTCAGGCACCATGGTTTATCTTGTCTCAGGGAGAAATTTGTGTCATTCTTGTGGCTCCACCTAATCGTTGCCTAGTCAGTCACTAACTCCGGCAACTCTCCCTCCTTATACTGCTCTTAGCAGCTGCTTCCCTCTATCCTCACTGTCATAAACTTTGTTCAGAACAACCTCATCTTCCTCTAAATTACTGCAATTGCCTCCCAGTTGATCTTCCTTCATGTAATATTGCTCTTTCGACCTTGCTGTCTACATTCTCAAAGGCAGCATAAGATGCTCACGGAACTGTTCAGTGTCACCCCATACTGCCCCTCATTTCAACGAACACTTCCTGCCTCAGGAACACCTAGACATTTCATTACCATGCCTATGCCCTGCCTTTCTCATCTGTTGGTCTTTACATATGTGTGTCTGATAGTTTTTCCCTGCTCTGACTTGCTCTTGACTTCCTTACATAAGATCTGGAAACTTGAAGAAAAAGCAAAGTGCAGTAACTCACTCATTGTATTTTCATTGTAAAGAGCATGCGTGAGAGACCATTGTCTTTCTCATACTTTCCTCACCATATACTCTCCTTTTGATGGGGGCGGGAGTCCAATCACCTGAAATAAAAACATTTGAAGTTTGGAAATGATAATGAATTTAAAGTAAATATGGAAGAACGCAAAATTCTAGAATTTTAGTTTTTAAATTCTTTTAACTTAAAGGAAAAATATGAGACAAGCTTCGAATCTGTCATTTTTCATTTGAAAATATTGAGCTAATAAATCCTAAAGGTATTTTATTAAGGGTTTGGGCAAAATTGTAATCACTACATTCTCTCTGAAGGAGCAGAGTATGTAAACACTGGTCATTCCATAGCACCCACCCTGATTATCTCAGCTACAGTACTGTTGGTTTCATTATCTAGGATAATTGATGTGTACTCTATTATGGTTTTCTTTCACATTGGGTTATTATCCATCTCTATGACATACATACGACTTTAGCTTATTTTTGTTTCTAATCTCTGAGACTAGGATAATTGTTATTTTGGTTTTCTATATTTCAAAGGGAACCTTTTCTCAATGCAAACTTACTCTCAAAGGTATCTCAATTTATTCTTAAAGTATCTCAATTTTAAAGGCACAATTTTTTCAAGAGCAATTATGCCAAGAACTTGACCTTTATTTTTTGGACTTAAGCCAATGGTCTGATTCGATTTATTAAATAAGGGCCTTTGACAAAACAATACTAAATCGCACTACTACTTAAAATTTTGATGAAATGCTTAATTGAAAAAAAATTAAAGCATCTGAAAAATAAACACTAAGACTCCTCTATGGGTCAGAAATCTAGTTAATGAAACTCAGAGTCCTTCCTCTAAAGGACAGTTATCCTTAAGTAGCTTAACTAGATAATGATCATGGGAATAATACTCTGGCCTATAAAAAGGAGTTAATTGCATTTTCTCACCTTCAACTGAGATACACATGTAAAATTCACTAATATATTTTTCTGATTGTCCAAGATTCAAGTAACTTGGTAAAAACTCTGTGTGACCTAAATTTGGATGTGATCTTTGATGGTTAGGGTGATGTACATATTGTTATGTGGTGATTTGGAATAGTTACCACTAGTGTTCTTTGTACCATATTTATACTTTGGTCATGTTAAGAGAATAAAAATACTCAAAAAATTTTAGTAAATCATGGAAGCTAGGTTTAAACAGTAACTAGGGGAAGATAGATTGATGGTAGCACTGTTGCATGGTCCTGAGAGATGGAGTATCTCAGCTGTAACAGAAGAGAGCAGATCTGATCTGTGGCTAGAAATAGGCGTGTGTGGAGGGAAGGAAATGGGCCTGCATTGTGGGCTTGATTTAGTTTCCTCCTGAAATAGGACACAAATGATTAGTAGGGATGTTCATTTTTTCCTCCAAAGACCGTTCTCTCTTATCTGTATGAGTAATTTGTGTTGTTCTGATTACCTGACCTAGACCTTTTTCTTATGAAACAATATTCCTGGCCTTACCTTACTACTGAATTTGTGTCTCCTTGCTTTGTATTGCATACCACTCTCATACACAGTATCTGACATGTTACTATGCCCAAATAGTTTTTCTTTTCCTCAGATTTCTCTACAACTCTTATAAAGGTACTAGGAAAGTTTCAGTTTCCCCTGATAGAATAAAAAAGATTGGAGAAAGAGTGAAATGTTACAGAAAGCTTATTTTCTTGTGATGCTTGTTTTCACCCTCCACAATGCCCCTTGCTGCATTTGATACCCTTTCATTTGTGTTTACCATTATGACTTCAATTCCTTTGAATTATAATTATCACACTTATGACTGTATTTTACTAATTTTTAAAAGTCCAGTGCTTGACATAGTACTTGGTGTTTACTAGGTACTCACCTATTTTTTTGTATCTCCGACATTAGAAATATTATAGGCACTTCATAATATTGAAAAAATAATGATAATAAAAATATAAAAATAGCAAGTTTTATTTTCATTGCTTACTCTGTGCAAGGCAGTATGCTAACTACCTTGTACCGTTTTTTTTTTTTTTTATTCAAATCTCATTAATAGCTGTAGAGCATTGGGTGCTAATACCAATCTTGCAGATTAGGAAACTGTAACATGGAGAGGTAAAGAAAATTCCCGCAGGTAGTACATCTTGTTAGTGGTTGGGATTAGAGCTCTAGCGCCTGTGTTCTTAATCTCTGCAGCAGATAAATGGAGGTGGGTGTGGATAATTGTGATTCTATGATTAATTACAGTGATACATCTGTGTACTAGGCCCATTTGTGGCACAAGGATAAATGATTAGATTTACGTGAAGAGTTAGGGAAGGTTTCCCAGAAAGGGTGAAAAATATTGGCAGGCGTGAGCCATGGTGGGAACACTTGGATAATTTTCTTTTTGGTGCTGCCATTAAGTGTTAGCAAATTAGGCTGACCTTGTGGAAAACATTACTAAACTCACTTGTTTCTTCTTCCTTATCTGTAAGAGAAGGCTTGGATTAAACAATGTATCATCTTAAATATTGTGATTCACAGTGAATTATTTCACTGCAGTGTGTGCATTGCACACCACGTAGACTCAGTAAACATCTACCGAAGTGAATTACTCTGGAATAGAGGGAATACATTCAGCAGACGATCTTGCTGTAACTAAAACCATGATCTGTATAAACCATTATTTCATTATCTCATATAGTTGTACATTAGTGGAATTTGCCTATAATAGTTCCCCTTTAGAAATGACTACATACAGAAACATCATGTTTATTGTTGTTGAATTATAAATTTAGTTATTTGAAATTTATTATTTTTCTGTCATCTCCAAGGTGTGTTTCTTACACTGGGCAGTTGATTTGATCATAGTCTGTTACTTCACTTGGCAAACTCAGAGTTTCTAAAAAAAGTTGACTAAACTGTCTGTCATTGGCATATATTAAGTCATAGTAGAGAACAACATATGAGCCAATGACTCCATGTCAGGAAGTGAATTTTCAGAGGGGCATAATATATCCTTTTAGCTGTAGAAGAGGATGCCCATCTCTCATCTATATCATCTTGGAGAGGAGAAACCTTATCATTTTAAACTGCTACTAGAGAAGAGTCATTGCTTCCTTAAAGACCAGTAGAGAAAATCACATCTGAGCGCTGTTGGTGTTGCTACACAATTTCTACAGGGAATTGTGTTTACTTCTGGGTGTAGAGATATAGGTGTTTTATTTTCTTAATTTTCTGTTTTCAATGTAATGACATCTAATTCTTTATTCCAACCATACACATCTTTTTTAAGTGGAAGCTTAACTTATTGATTTAAAAACCTTTCTTATTTTTTAATAAAACATGCTTTATTGATGCAACATTATTTTACAACACTATATAGGTTTCAGGTATACAGCTTTTCTCTTCAGCAACTGTGTACTTAATACTAAAAATTCGGAATTTTTAGCATTAAAAATTTCCCTCTAGCCATCTTTAGCTGCTTTCCATACATTTGGATATGTTGTATTTTCATTTTTATTCAGTTTAAATAATTTCTAACACGTCTGTGACCATGAGTTATTTAGTTGTGTATTGTTTAATTGCAAATATTGGGGTATTTTCCAAAATTGTTGATTACTTATTTAATTATTTGTGGTCAGAGAGTCTACTTGGTATTTAAAATTTTAATATCAATTACATACTGTTTAATGACCCATGATATGCTCTTCCTTAGTGAATTCTCCATTGTGAATTTGAATATAGATCTGATGAATGGGGAAGGAATACTGTGAGTCAAGATGGTCCCTTTTATGTCTGTACCCTAAAACAGACTGAAAGTTGATCTGTGCTGTTCTGTGTGGCAGCCACTAGCCAGCAGTGACTATTAAAACTTAAAATTTAAGTATAATTTAATTTTTAAATTAAATACATTTAAAATTTAGTTTCTCAGCCACATTAACCACATTTAAAACACACATTAGTTTCATATGTCTAGTGACTATGATACTAAATATTTCCATCATCACTGAATGTTCTATTAAAGAATACTATTCTAGGTTCACATCTTGACCTTGACTTTTAAGATCTCACTATTATAACAAGATGAGGCATAGAGAGACCAATCTGCGCAGAAGAGGATTAGGGGGCTGACCTTCCCCTATAAGGAGCTTAAGTTCACTGGGGAGACACTGAGCCTTAGGTAGTTTACACTTGGGCTTCAGGGACCTGTGTGTGTGTGCTTGTGTATATTTTTCTGGGAAATAGATTCTTAGATTTAATTTAAATATTCAGGGAGGTCACTGGTTGCCTTTCCTCCAGATGTAAAGAACAATTAGTTTAGTGAGTGCTGGGAATAGTTGAGATGCTATTTTCAGTTTGGTAGCATGTTACAAAGAGTGTTTCATTGAGAGCTAGGGAATCTGAATTATGCTGTCTTGTTAAAGTCTCTAGTCTGATCATATAAAATAAGTTTATCATATAAAATAAGAAAATTAAAGATAATGAAAGATGAGCTCTCTGGACCTTTATAATGCAGACATTCTTTTATTTTATTGCCCAAGTCATTGATCTCCCAATAAGCTAGTGGAACCTTGTGTTTGTTAATTTGAAGCAAATTTCCACTGTAAAATGAAGTTAAAGTTCAGTTTTTAAACTAAAGTTCAGAGTTTTAGATCATTATCTACCACACTTTAAAATGTTATTTATCAACTTGTATTTTTGTAGGTAATTGGTTTTTTTCTCCTATGTACCCTTTAACTGAAGATGTAGTTTGTCTCTGACTTCCTTGTTCTACCACATGCTTTTGAATTCTCAATCTTATTTCTGTGGTTTCTGGACTTGATGTAGACTGGTGGTTCTCAAATTGTGGTCCAGTGACCCTAAAAAGTTTGAGATCTTTGTGGGAGTGGGGAAGAGTTGTTGAATCAAATCATCTTCATAATAATATTAAAATATTATTTGCCTCTTTCCATTCAATCTCTTACAAATATGTCAGTTTGATATCACAGCAGATAGAAAGCATAAGTTGCTATACAGATCGGATTTTCTTTTTATTGATTCAGATATTAAAGAGATTTACAAAATAATATAAACCAATGCCACTTTTCTGACAATGTTTTTGGGGAAATACTGTTATTTTTTATTTTTCATAAAATATGTAACTTATGTTGGTATGCAATTGCTTTATCATTGTTTTGATAAATAACTATTTAAAAATACTCCTTAATTTTTAAAAAGGATTTATTTATTTATGCATACAAGCTTTTATGTAGGCCAGAGGTGTGGGGAGGTGAAAGGATTCTCCAGAGACAGAGTGGCGAGAACAGGCAGACTGACTGAAATACACTGCTGAGGGGAGCAGCAGGTGAGGCAGGAGAGGTCTGCTGCGCCATGTGGGAATCTCCCCGGCTGGATATTGAACTTGTGCTGCAGTGGCTCTGGATACCTTCATAGTGCTGCGACTTAACCTGTTGTGCCGCCAGGGAGGCCCTCTTTAAATTTTTTAACACAGTAATTATTAGTGGCTATAATCTACATAAAGAAAAGTTCTTTGGGGGTTCTCAAGTTTGTAAGAGTGTAAATAGGTCCTCAATAAAGGAAGTGGAGCAACTAAAGTCAAGTGACAGCAACATTTCCACTCCAGATCTTCTCTTCACTCATATTGTCATTTAGAGGAGATGGGTATAGCATGCTCTTCATAGCTGCAGGTCTCAATAGTTGAGTCTTGAAAAGAATACAGTTCATCAAGTTGTCATAGTCAAGTTAGCAGAGAAGGGGTCTAGGTAAAGAATTTGCTGGAAACTTACCTTGTAACTTTTAGCAGACACTCTCCACTGACCCCTAATCTTCTTTTAGAGAAAATGAATGGGTTCATTTAAAAAACTCATAAGAGTCAGATCATCAAGCAGCTGGCCATGGCTTATAGAATGCTGAGAAATAAGGTATCACTTTTTTTAGGACAATTGCTGGCCCAGAGAGTTTATATATCATGAACTTGTGCAGGAGACTACTTCTCCCACTGCTCTCCCCACTCCCCACCCATAGCAGCTTGTCTCCAGAGATAGTTTCTCTGAACAGGAAATATACCTAGTCTTTTAAAAAATGTTTCATTGAAGAATATTTGAGCATTTTTAATGTAATCATCATTTAAAGATTAAAAATAAAAACAAACAACAATGACAAACTCCTACAAGCTTTCCTGCCAGTGCAGCCCATCTATAAACAATTACTTTTGGGTTCTCAGTACTAGCAATACCCAAGGGCTTGTTGAAAGCAACATTTCTATTATTGTTAATGATGAAAATGTTTGGCTAGGGAGTATATCCTTTTTCTTCTTTGTCATTTATAATCGATTACTCACAGTAACCCTAAGTGGAGAGTATATTTTTATGACAGTTATGCTTTAGCAAGAGAACAAAACTCCTGAGTTACTGGTTATTAAATTTGCCTATCTATAACCTGCCCATTTTCAAGGCAACTGTGAAGGTAAGAGGTATTTTTAGGAAATCACTTAGTTTCTCTGTCAAATTATTTTTACTGTACCTTAAAATAAGTGGAGGAAAAATCTGGCAAAAAGTGTTAATACAAGATATTGGAAACTCAGAGCTGTAATGTTCCTGATGTATGTAGATATATACACATATATGTATGAATATAGCATATCAAGCTATGCTTTTGAAAATTAGACGTCTTTTTGGCAACATAGCTTTCTTTTGGAGCTCTGCTTGAGGAAAGTGCTTTTTCTGTGTTTTTACAAAAATAAAAAGGGAAGATTTGAAAAATTAATGTATTTTAGTTGCTTTGTTGGTTTGACATCTCAAGCTCTTGAACTTAATCAGAAAAAAATTTTGTTTCTGGAGAAAAGATAATCACTAACACATATGAATCTCACAGAGCATAGGAAAAAATTGAAGTCTGAAAAAACAAGAGCAAAAAACAAATATAAGAGGTATATGCTGGGAATACAGCACCTAGTGATGATGTTTTAGGTGGTTTATTTGAGTTGAATATAAGAGAAATGGAGGTGTATAATGTAACATTGGGAATTATCGTTATTAACATAGGTCACAGAATTACCTGAAGTTTTGGGGGTACGAACGTTGATAACAAGAAACCGTGAAAATTAAGTGTTGACAGAAGACACTCCCCTCTCTGCCACCCATAGAGTGTGCCACATCATTCCCCATCCTTTGTACTGTTGTGTGTGAGGTGCTGACACTGGGGTATCTCTGCTCTGCTGTAGCACCTGTCTCTCGCTTCATGTCTGTCACTTTGTCTGTCTCTGTTTCTCTCAAACCCAAGGAGAGGATTTAGTTAGGAACTTACACTCTGTGAACCTTGACCTTGATTCCTCACTCTACTCCCCAGTGTCTCTGGGACTCTAATAAACCTCTTTTCAGTCAAAAAATTAAGTGTTGAATTAGTTTGGTGAAAAATTGACTTTTTTGAAATGAGATTGAATGTGAGGGAAGCACTTGTTAATACTCTGTTGGGTTATAACACTTATTTCAATATGTTGTGTTAAAAAAAATCCTTTTATGTAAAGAAAAAAATATTACAGATATTTGAATGTTATCCTGAATAATTTTGTTGCTGGTTTTGGAAAATCAGACCTATTTCTCTAGGGCCATTTTATTATTTTACTGAAATACCATTGTTTTAAATAATTATTAATTTTTTGGCAAATAGGATTTCTCCCCTCAGGTGAGGTCATAGTAGCTTTCCTACAACCAAGGAACCCACAGTCCTCCACCATTATGCTTCCTCCCCCCAACTTCCTACCCTTCTTTCTCTCTTCCTCCTTCCCTCCCCGTTATCTCAGATCTATGATCAGTTTTCAAAGATGGATTTTAAAGTTTGTAAGAACTTTGTTTTTAACTCTCTCTCTCTCTCCCTCCACCCCATTATTATTATAGTGTCATTACCATTAACTTGCTTGGAATATGACAGTGGTTGACCAGTTACCACTAAAATTCAATTATAAGCTTTTACAGTAAACAGGACACCTTGTCAGAAGTCATAGCAATTGAAACAACAAATCGCTGTATAATTAATTATTATAATTGTTAAATTAATTGCTATACATGTATAATTAATTGTTGTCTTTTTACAGAAATATAATTCTGAGACATTACCGATGTTACCAAATTTAATCCTGAATAAACAGGCTAAAAATTACAACTTGAAGAAAGCTTTCCAGAAACTTAGAGAAAATATTGGAAGGTGTCCTTGGCACAACATGATAAATAGAAACGAAGTGTTTAAAACGAGATTTTTTGACTGTACAATCATAATGATCTCAGGAAGGAAGTTGAGGAAGCACCGAAAGAGATCAATGTATCTATATAGAGAACTCTTTGAGTCAGACATAAAAAAGATCACGTACAAAAGAGGCACATGCCAAGGACAAACACAAAAGAGTGGCATACATCTAAAGAACAGGGTCAGGAAGGCGAAAGCCCAGGAAGACTTTGTGAGAAATGTTAATGATGACAAAAGTCCTGAAATCCTTGTTTGGAGCAAGGTGAAAAACAAGACAGTGATTGATAAACGCAGAGACAGTAATATAATGTGAAGGGCTGACAGAGAGACTACAAAACTTTCTAATTTCTTCTTTGCCTCTATGTTTTTGGTTAAAGTTGAAAATTTGTTTATTTGGCATCAAGTTAATGAACATAGTTATTTAAGTTTATGGAATGGTGCTCAAGTGTATACAATTACTATAAAAGTATTATTAACTAAATTAGTCCAGCTAAGGGTTTCACATGTGATAATATTTAGGTGGACTTCTCCCACCTGTTGTTCATCCCACATAGAGTTCAATCTTAAAATGTCCTAACATCACATTATTCATCTGATTGATCAGGACGTCTTGAATTTTCAACATATATCTGCACTCTGACTACATTTCCGTTCTTATCAGTTCTCACCACCCTAGTCCAAATTACCATTGACTTTCACCTGAACCCTTGCTTAGTTATACAGTTTCCCCCCCACTCTCCCTCCAACCCAATATACATTATTCTTACACAGCAGCCAGAACAATAATTCCAAACTATAAATCAGATTATGTCATGCCTCCATTCAAAAACCTCCAGTGGGACATAGAGACTTATGCACAGGGAAAAAAAAATGTTGCTTATCATCTTATTCTTCTGCTGGTGTTTCCTTGACTGGGCCTTCACACTGCCTTTCAGAGGTCTCATTTAACATCTGTTTCATTTGTTTCACTACTTCTCTACCAATACTGATGCCAGTGATTCGCCACAGGGTCTGGGGCCCTTGCCAAAATTTGATCTCTTGATCTTATCTTGTTGCAAGGGAAAATGAACTTCTATATGATCTCTTCATTCACAGAATGCAGGTGCTAAGCAACGTTGTGATGATACATTGTGCCTACTCCCACCCCACCCTTTTGTAGATTCCTTTAAAGTTAATGTTATCATGACTTGATGTATGTGACTCATTTGATAAAAAAGCTAACTGTGCAATAATGATCAAAGCATGATGTATTTTATATCTCATCGCCCATTTAAATTTTATTTCTGGATATAAACTTGGCAGTGTTCTCTGATTTTTCTTTACTTAGGGTAAAATGTAGTTGCACTCAATTTAGAAATCAGAACACCCCGGCTTCAATAATAATTGACACCCTAAACTTGTTTAAAGTCAGATCTTTAAAACTCCCTGAGCTACACCGTTGTCAGCATGTCATCTCTTTTCTTACTTCTACCTCATCTGAGTAAACTAAGTTTCAGGGCCCTCTGGGAAGGGCGTATGGAGAGAGAAGAGGGGAAATAGGATGTGGTGGTTTCAAAAAATGACCAAAAGTTCTTTTCTGCTCTTCCCAGTCAGGGTAGGGCATATAGCCAATACCCTAGGGCCCTAGTAGGTTTGTGACCATTTTGATCAGGAGTAGAGCAGGAGTGAGGTCCAAAACACCACCGGCCTTTTGAGGCCTCTCTGCTGAGGGTGCAGATCTTACTAAAGAGATATCAGCCATCCTCACTGTGTTCTCTCTGACTGCCAAACCTGCAGACACCAGGAGCCTATTTAGGTGGCTACGGTGCTATGTCACTAAGTTCAGGGTGACTTGTAATAGAGAAGTAGATAACTTTTCAGCAGGCAGGAATCTTCTTACTTGTCTTGAACTTGTACTTGTTACTTAAGGTAATATTTTTGTGGTCTTTGGGTCTGGCCAGTGTTTAAAAATGAATCTTAAGCCTCTTTTAGAGGCTCCCATTAGATACAGTCTAGAGGTAAGTCCTGTAATTTGAGAAGAGGGTGGGACTCCCAACACAGCCTTCTCCAAAGAAGTCTACACACAAAAGCCCCTCTTCCCCTCTTTCCTTCTTGTGGCCCTTTTTCTGGAGTAGGTGAAGGGTTTGTGAGTAAAAAGCACAAAAATCAGGACATAGCTGTTGAACATTTCCTTATAAATTCCATTTAATAGAGTCTACTTGCTCTCTTCAAAGTACAGACACTTCTGCTGAAATCAAGAGTCTCATTTTAGTATCTTATTAAATATAATTTAATTTTACTTACAGGATTCATTGGTAACCTTCTATTTATAGAATCAGTATTGATCTGCATGAATCATTTGAAATGTTCAATTCTACTTGATGTAATTTAATTTCTGCCATAGTTAACATTTGACAATTTGAGGATCGTAGAAAGACATAGGATTTGGGTGACATTTCTGGCAAATTTCAAAGACTTACTGTATATCTTTGGCCAAGTACAGAAATAACAGTTGCAAAACCACTTCTCTCTCTTCTATATATGTCCTGGTCTGCCTAGCAGTGTCATTAAAGATGATGTGTGTCATCATGAGCAACTGATTAGTGGGTCAAGTGTTTAGAGTCAGGAGCCTTCTTACTGCTGTCACTTCTATAACTTGTTTGAGTGGTCATAAGGAATAGCACCTGGCCCAGTGCGTGGAACACAACAAGTGCTCAATATGTATCTGTTGAATGGGGTATGAGCGAGAGTTTTAGAGCAGAGGTAGGCAAACTTTTTCTGTAAAGGGTCAGATGATAAATATTTCAGATTTTGTGAGCTATATATTTTTTGATGTTACAACATTCAATTTTTGTGTGTAACTCACTCAGACAACATACCAATGAATGGAGTGGCTATGCTCCAGTAAAACTTTATTTATAAAAATAGGTGTGGGATAGTTTTACTCAGGGCTGAACCCCTCCTTTAGAGTCAGACAAATCTTGGTTTTCTAATTCAGTTCTGTGTACTGTGAACTGGCCTTGGAGTTTTAGCAGGTGACTTAATTTATCAGTGCATAGGTTTTAATATCTGTAAGGTGAGGTGAAATCATTTCTTCTTATTATAAGGATTAGATGAGAGACGTACATGAGGCAGATAGTGCAAAATACAGAACATCCACAATATTCAGGAAAATCAATACATTATCATTACCCCCATCTTCCCTCAAAACCATGAAGTAAGACTGTTTTTGTAGACCGTATTCCCATATTTTCTGCTGTCCCTGAATTAATCTTGCTCCATGGGAGTGGGAAATGCTCTTCTGCAGATACTTTTGGTCTGCCTGTGTTACCACTTTCTTTAATGTTTAATGAGACATCACCTTTCTAAAATACAATCAGAAGCTCTCACCCCTTTAAGAATGTTTCTCAATTCTCCACTCTTTTGTTCTCACTGTCATGATCAAAATTGGTTCCTTCTCACAGAAATTTCCCTATTTTGCTTTCATAGTTTGAACTGTTAAATTTTCAATTCACACTTTATTTGTCCACATATCTTTTTAAAGCATACAATGACATCAATCTATTAATTAAAAACACTAGATTTTCCTAGATGACTATGGAATAAAGGGGAAATTTCCTACCCTGGCACTCAATATCCTACATCTAGTTCCATCCTGCTTTCCAAGGCTTATCTCATGTTTTCACTCCTGTTGTAATCTATGGTCTGACCTTACTCGTTCAGATTACTCACATTTGCCTTATCACCGGAAAGTGTCATATTTCTTTCTTGTGCTTTTATTTTTATTTTTTGAATCCATAATTATATTATGATTTGTTACATAGAAATCTCCAGAAAAATTATGAGGTTCTTGAAGGCAGAAGCTGTTTTTATATTCAAATTAATGAACTGTTAAAAAAGGTAAAATGAAATGGTTAATTGCAATAATTTCCTTGGCAGAAAGTCTCTTTGTAACATACTACAACTGTCCTTTTCCTCTTCTAGAATCTCATTTTCCAAAGTCAGAGTTGAATTTTAAGTTATAGGATGAAAAAGAGAATTTTTATATCCTAGGTGGACACTCTACATATATACGATGAGTTAATACATCTAAAAATTTTAATCTTTTTAACACTGGTGGAATTTTCATTCCCATTCCCTATTTTATGTGCAAGTGTATTACAGTACTTCTCAGACATTGCAATTATTGTTCACCTGTTTTTTCCTACTAGATTTGGAAGTCTTTAAGGTTCATGTTTTGTAGTGTCGTAGTAAGTACTCAAAAAATACTGTTGAATGGATGGATGGATGGATGGATGGATGGATGGATGGCTAAGTCCCCAAGTAACATCCCTTTTAATTAAACCTATTAAAATCACAGTGTTTAGCTAATATGTTGAAATTTCTTTCTGCTTCTAAGTGTTAAGTGAAAAAAGGAGCTATTTAAGATGACAAATATCTTCAACATTGTTTCATACTATGAATAGAGTTAAAAAATTCTGGAAATGAAGCATAAAAGTAATTAAGGAAAGCAAATTGACATGAAGGTTTGAATCACTAAAGAAATAATGGGGGAATTATTTTATGTGTTTAGATGTTTAATGCATAAATGTCAGTCAGTGTCATAGCTTACCATTCTGCTCAACTCAGAGCACTTGTGATGGTGAGAAGTACAAGATTTTGGGGAAGCAGGAGATAGACAGATGCAATACTGATGTGATGTTTCAGTATGATGTTCTCAGATTAGCCAAATGTGAAACTTTAATTATGATTAGTCCTGTTTATTTCATATTTGAGAAAAGTAGCATATGCCTCAGATATGTCAGTTCAAAATCTACTTGTCTTTTTTCCCCTGTGAAATGGTAAATGCTGTTCAAGACATAAAGTACTAATTTTGGGTCATACTTATTAAAAAATAGAACTTATATTGTTTCAAATATATGTGGGTCTTTAGCTTATGTCCTTAATAATTCCATTTTTCCTTTAGTAAGTCATAGATACAGTGATTGAAATGCTCTCATCAGTTAAATAATTTAAAATGTTTATTGTATTTTTCTGGAATGGATAAATCAATAAATATGTTAATAAAATTTGTGATTAAAATTTTAAGCAACTTTCAAAATATATTTTTACCCATTTGTTCCTTACTAAAGATTGTCCTTCCCCGAGTTCAGAAAGTTAGACTTTCTAAGTCAGATATTTGTGGCCATTCTTAGAGAGCAAATGGGGAAACGCTTACTTTTTGATCTTTAACCTTTGTTAACAGTTATAATTTCCCTGTTTAAGTATTGTAAGGAACTAAGGTATGGATATGAAGCTGTTTTTTAAGGGTTCTTAAGGAGTCAACATAAGCAACAAACTAGAGACAAGACACTTGAAACTACTAGTACTAGACTAAGCACTTGCTCTAAGCACGTTTCCATGAAAACAACATAAACAACATATTTTTCTCAATTAGGTATCTGAAGTTTTTCTCATATTGTCTCAAGTTCAACCTTCTTTTGTAGAGGTTGCTGTAAAAAGGATTAGTATACATGTGTTGGAGAAACAATGATGTTTAGTTGTATAAGGAGCTGCAGATAAATTATATCTGAAGTTGAAAAAAAATCAAACATTGAAACTGGCTAAAGACAAAGGTGTGAAAAATATAATTTTCTTAGGTCTCCCCCACCTCCTTTCTGCCCCCTCTTATTTCGCAGTCCTCTCCCTACACTTGATCAGTATCTCTACTCATATGACTCCTGACCTTATGTTAACCTCACATACTTCTGATGAGCAGGGCATGATAGTGGTTAGGAGTTTGGATCAAGGGGTAGATAGATCAGCCTCTGAAACATGATCAACCTCTCACAAACTGGGTGATCTTTAATTTCCTTCCTCTGTTTCCTGATCTGTCAACAAGGGATAATAATAGTAATTATCTAAGATCATTCTTGTGAAAGAGAGCCCTAATGCCTAGAAAATTTTAAGTATGAAATAAATTCTAGTTATTTTGCTGACTCTTCTCTTTTTTTCTTTTTCTTCTTCCCTTACTATCTTTGCGGATTTTCACAACTTGCATTATTTATTTTACCTAGATGGTAATGCAGAGTTAATGATAGCTATCTAAAAGTATCTTCATTTACAAAGAATGTCTTATAGTTGGTGATGACTTAACTTGGCCTTCTTGAGCTTTAAGTGCAGTTTGATTTGATTTTAAATTTTAATTCACTACATGTGCAAAGACTCACTCTCATTTTCTTGTTTATTTTGTCTTTTCCCATTTCTAGTTCCCATACCCCATAGTAACTACTTCAATGTATGCAATGTGAATCCTTCGGTTTGTATTCTTGTAGATGATGTATTTTATTATTTGTTATGTGTTTTATTTATTTTTTAAGATTTATTTATGCATACAAGAACTGGAGTGTAGGCCAGAGGTGCAGGGGTGAGAGGATTTACCAGCGACAGAGGGAGGAGCAGAACAGGTGGATTGACTGAAATACACAGCTGAGACAGCAGGCGAGACAGGAGAGGTCTGCTGTGCCATATGCATGTCAGCTCCTTGGTCGGGGATCAAATCATACCTCAGTGGCTGATGATAGCTTGATAGCTCTAAGACTTTAACCTGTGTGCATAATAGGGAGGCCCTGTTATTTGTTTTAATTTGTGTAAATGGTATAGTGTATACTAGATCTTATTTGTTTTAATGCCCTTTTCACTTATAAGATATTTTAAAGATCCAGCTAAGCTGTTCTGTGTACTCTAGTCCCTCATCTTTACTGCTGTGTTTACTCAAAAGTGAACATCAGTTCAAACCTTTCCAAGCTAAGGTTTTCACCAAAGAACTCCTAAGAACACCTTAAGAACTCCGGATGGTTGAAGAGAATAAACTTACATGCTCATAATCTCACAAATTGAAGCCCAAAGCTCTAGGCTCAGGTTCTCTATTTCTCTGAAACAATTTGATTCGTCATTTAAAAAATTAATGTATTTTGCATTCAATTTTACGATCTACCTATGATGGCTTACTATAAAAGTTCAATTTCTTGGATTGCAATTAAATTGTTTAATTTTTAGTAAATCAATGAAACTGAAACTCCTACAAGATGCACAATCTTTTTCATGTGAGTTTCCATCGTCTGCACTCTGCCATGTATTTCAAATCTGAGAAGTATGGTCTTAATCTAAAATAAGCAGCTTCTAAAAATGGGATTTCAGCCAAAAATTTGCTTAAGCAGCAGAGAGTAATACTTATTAAGAAAGGCAGTCCTGATAAATATACTTAGGATTGAAAACGCAGAGTATGTCATTTCCCACTGGAAACTGCTGAATCTATTGCCTTCTCCAGTTCAACCATAATAATATAGAAAAAACTAAATGTTCACTCTTTGAAAGAAATCAAGCCTTCAGGAGTTTTGCTATGAGGTGCCTAGAGAGTGGCACTGAAAGATGTCTTATTGTGAGGTCCAGCAAACTCCCCTTCATTTCCATTAACACTTCCCTGAGTCACCCCCACTTTTGACTCTTCCATGGCTTCCCTCAACCACTTCCTTGCCAGACATTCTTGCTCTACCACCGTATCGCTGCTTTTGTACTCTTGCACATGTTATCTTACGCCTTCCCTTTCTCTTTCACTGTTTATTCTTTGTGGTTCAGGTCAAGGCTTATCTATCCTCTTGTGCTTTCTTGGATTCCATTCATCATTGTGTTTTCTGAATCCTCTTGTTACTTACAGTCTCCTTAGCTTAGCCCTTTCTATGTATTCTCATTTTGTGTGTGTTTATCTTGATTGTAAGCTCCCTATGGGAAAGGAGTCCATATATATTTTAAAATCTCCCTTGGCATCTTGCACAGATATGGACATACATAGATTTTCAGCAGATAGTGTTTTGTTGAATTGACTTACCTGAGAAGAATGGTATATGCACTAAGCCTTGCAACCCAAAGTGTATTACAGGTCAAAAGCATGGGCATTTTGGGGGAACTTCTTAAAATACAGAATCTGAGTTCCACCCCAGACTCACTGAATCAGAATCTGCATTTTATGCAGATCTCCTGAGTGATTCTATGCATATTAAAGTGTTCTTCTAGTCTCTAGGTGTCAGTGGTTAACAGTTCTATAAATACTCCAATGTCAGTTATAATAAATGTTATCTAAAACTTGGAGAATTTAAACAACCAGAAGAAATTCCAGAGTGTCTTTTAAAAACATGCTATCTAGATTTATATCCTTGGACTAAATCTGGCCCACCCCCTGCTTTTGTACAATCTGAGCTAAGAATAATTTTATATTTTTAAATGATTGGGGAAAAAAAAGCTATCTCATGACACAGATCATATAAAATGAAATTTTGGCACTTGTAAGTAAAATTTTATTGGAACATATCCACATCTATTTGTTTGTGTAATGTCTGTGGCTGCTTTTGTGCTCCAAAAACACAGATGAGAAGTTGCAGTCCAGGTCTTAAAACCTGCAAAACTGAAACTATCTGCTTTCTGGTCCTCCCCAGAAAGTTTGCTGGCCTCTGGTCTAGATTCATGATGCTTGTTTATTTGGAAGGTGTTTCAGATAACTTCTAGTTAAACTTGTAGAAAAACATCCATAAACTATATATTTGTTGCCTTTAATATCCTATGTATGTGCAATGTGGAGGGAGGCACACAACTGCATGATAAAATTACATGCTGTGAAAAAATTTATTTGGAAATGTCGCAGGATTATTATTTTGTGAGACATAGGCTTTCTTTTCTAACCAGTCACAGGAAGTAAGAAAAATACAAGTGCTTGAAAATAACCAGTATGTCATTGTCATTTGGAACTCAATAAGCTATTACAGTTTTGTCAGGTCCAATCTCTAAGGAGGTGAATGAGAATATATATCTTGGGCAATCTGACCCCGATCAACATCATGCATCTTGGTTGCTCTGACATCTGAAGAGCAATTCTGCTCTGTCAACTTGGGGACTCAAAGTTGCTGGTAAAGGTCACTCATTCCTTCACCTTTAGCTACTGGATATCAGATAGAAATTAAAGTGAAGATGTAGAGAGGTATCCTACATCTTCTGTCAAATTAGCCTAATCCTCATTAAGTTGTACTGCTAATTCAGCATTTTCGAAGTTTGAAGGGCTCCTGACACTATGAGAAATGTCACCCTAGGACTTAAAGGGCTTAAAGGACATGAGGCTTCTGGTTCTAAGTCAGTTACTCCTTGATACATCCTGGGGCTAAGGGGGTGAGTGTGTTCTTAGTTGCCTGCAGGATCGCTGTACGTCTTTGTATTTTAGGAATACAGAATGGCAGCCAAGTTGATTGACTGAATAAAACATAAGGCAGGAGAAATCCAACAGCTGCCTCAAGTACTTGTGCTCTTATCCGTCACATACAAGATTTGTTGGAGCAAATGACTGATACTGTAAAAATAAATGCAATGTAAAAGGCAATAAATTACCAGTGGTTGGACCCTTGAAGTTAACAAACAAAATACCACCAGAAAGAACTAATTGCTGTGTTTTAAGCTCCTGCTTAAAAATACTCATTTTGAAAAGCTGTATTGTTTAGTTGACAGCTTGCTGGATGACAATCAGAAAAGAATGAGTTATGCTCTTCTCACTAGTAAAATACTTTTCAAGCCACTCCACTTCTTGGTAATTCACATTATTTGCTGAATAAAATAGACTGTGAATACCTGGCTTTTTATAAAAACAAAATTCTATGATGATAAATAGCAACTGCAGCATTTGAGTCACTATAGATGAAAGGCTAGAAATTTAATCTGCCATATAAACAGAGGCATCCAAAAATAAAAATGGAAATCCTAAACAACCTCATTTTTCCTTTAAATCCCCCCCCTTTTTTGGGGGGTGGGGATTAATATGAGTAAAGAAAGGGACAGAGCTGTCAGTTGATATGTACCAGACTTGAAGCACATTGCCAAACAGAACTGAGGCGTTCCCAGAACTCACCAATCTGGCGTTGGCCTTGGGACCATAACAGTAACAGGTTGGACATCACTATTTCTTCCTCCAACCTTTAATAGAGAAGTTTGAGGCAAAGACAATGTCCTCATCCTGTTATCACTGTCCTTTCCAGTTTTGCTGACTCTCCCCAGGGCCTAGGGGTGCTGTCGCCATTAGGGCAGGCACCAAGACTGATGCACTGCAGACCTTGAAGTGCCAAATTGTGCAGATCCTTGGTGAAATAAGAGGGGGTGTCTCTCTCATTATTAGACTACATTAGAGGTTCCAATGTGGTGCTCTGGTTCATTAATATTTGCAATGTGAAAAAATATAATTTTATTTTATTTATTATTTTTTAATATATATTTTTATTGTTATTTATGTCTTTTACATTTTGTATTCCCATTGGGTAGCCCACCACCAATTCACCCATGATCCATCTCCATGGTCCCTTGTGTTCTTTTCTATTCCATTTTGTGCCCTTTTCCTTCCCTCCCCCCGCCTCCCCCCCTCCGAGCTGGTTGTCTCCCTCCTATTTGGTTTCCTTATAGTCCTGCTATAAGTGAAACCATTCGATATTTTTCTCTTTCTGGCTTATTTCACTGAGTATGGTCCGCTCTAATTCCATCCATGTCGCTGCAAATTGCATGTATTTATCTTCTTTCCATGCTGAATAGTATTCCATTGTGTATATGTACCACATCTTCTGGATCCAATCATCTATTTTTGGATATCTGGGTTGCTTCCATACCTTTGCTATTGTGAATAGTGCCGCAATGAACATACGGGTGCATGTATCCTTTCGGATTAGTGTTTTTGTGTCCTTTGGGTAAATTCCCAAAAGTGGGATTGCTGGGTCGTATGGAAGCTCCATGTTGAACAGTCTGAGGAATCGCCATACGGCTTTCCATAGTGGTTGGACCAGTTCACATTCCCACCAGCAGTGTAGAAGAGTTCCCTTTTCTCCACATCCTTTCCAGCATTTGTTGTTGCCTGTATTTTTAATGTGTGCCATCCTCACAGGTGTGAGGTGGTATCTCATAGTGGTTTTGATTTGCATTTCCTTGATTACAAGTGATGTTGAGCATTTTTTCATGTATCTGTTGGCCATTTGCTTTTCTTCTTTGGAGAAGTGCCTTTTGAGCCTTCTGCCCATTTTTTGATTGGGTTATTGGCTTTTTTTTGGTTGAGTTGTGTGAGTTCCTTGTAAATTTTTGTTATCAGTCCTTTATCAGATGTATTGTGTGCAAAGATCTTTTCCCAGTTGGTAGGGTGTCTGTTAATTTTGGTTAATGTCTCTTTTGCTGTACAGAAGCATTTTATTTTGATGTAATCCCATCTGTTTATCTTGTCTTTCACTTCCTTTGCTTTGAAGGATGTGTCAAGATTTTGCTGAGATGTATGTCGTGTAGAGTTTTGATTATATTTTCTTCTATACATTTTATGATTTCAGGTCTTACATGCAGGTCTTTTATCCATTTTGAGTTGACTTTTGTGCAGGGTGTGAGGTAGTAGTCTAGCTTCATTTTTTTTGCATGTGGCTGTCCAGTTTTCACAGCACCATATATTGAATAGACTGTCGTTGTTCCACTGCATTTTCTTTGCTCCTTTGTCAAAGATTAGTTGTTCATAGATATGTGGCTTTAATTCTGGGTATGCTATTCGGTTCCATTGGTCTTTCTGTCTGTTTTTGTTCCAGTACCATGTTGTTTTAATTATTATGGCTTTGTAATATAGTTTGAAATCAGGGCGTGAAATTCCTATGTTTTCTTTCTTTTTACTTAGGAGGGCTTTAGCTATGTGAGGTTTTTTGTGGTTCCATATGAATTTCATCAGTAGTAGATCTATTTCTTTGAAGAATGTCATTGAGATTTTTATTGGAATAGCATTGAATCTGTAAATTGCTTTTGGTAGGATTGCCATTTTGATAATGTTATTCCTTCCAATCCATGAGCAAGGGATGCCTTTTCATCGCCTTGTGTCTTCTTCTATTTCTTTCAACAGAGTTTTGTAGTTTTCTTCGTATAAATCCTTTATGTCTTTTGTTAGATTTATTCCCAGATATTTGAATCTTTTGGTTTCGATTTTGAAGGGGATGGATTTCTTAATTTCTTCTTCTTCAGATTGGGTGTTTGCATATAGGAAGGCTACTGATTTTTGTGCATTGATTTTGTATCCTGCTACTTTACTGAACTGGTCTATTATTTTGAGTAGTTTTTCTATGGACTTTTTAGGATTTTGTATATATGTTATCATATCGTCTGCAAATAGAGACAGTTTAATTTCTTCATTTCCTATTTGGATCCATTGAATGTCTTTCTCTTGTCTAATTGCTCTGGCTAGGACTTCCAGTATTATATTGAAAAGTAATGGTGGGAGTGTACATCCTTGCCTTGTGCCTGATCTTAGGGGAAAGGCCTTCAGCTTCTCACCGTTGAGGATAATATTGGCCGTGGGTTTGTCGTATATGGCTTTTATTATGTTGAGGTATGTTCCTTCTATCCCAAGGATTTCAAGGGCTTTTATCATAAATGGGTGTTGCACTTTGTCAAATGCTTTCTCAGCGTCTATTGATAATGATCATATGGTCTTTATTTTTCTTTTTGTTGATGTGTTGGATTACATTGATTGATTTTCGGATGTTGAACCATCTTTGTGTCCTGGCATAAATCCCACTTGGTCGTGGTGTATTATCTTATGGATGCATTGTTGGATCCTATTGGCCAAGATTTTATTAAATATTTTTGCATCAGTATTCATTAGGGAGATTGGGCTGTAGTTTTCTTTTTTTTGTATTGTCTTTGTCTGGTTTTGGTATTAGAATAATATTTGCTTCATACAATGTGTTTGGTAGTACTCCTTCCTTCTCGATTTTTTGAAAGAGTTTGTGTGATATAGAGACTATTTCATTTTTGAATGTTTGGTAGAATTCATTTGTGAAACCATCTGGTTCTGGGCTTTTGTTTTTGGGGAGGTTTTTAATTACTGTTTCAATTTCACTACTTGTGATTGGTCTGTTTAGGTGTTCTATATCTTCTTTGTCTAGTTTTGGGTGATTGTATAGTTTTAGGAATGTGTCCATATCCTCTAGGTTGTTATACTTGTTTCCATATAGCTGTTTGTAATAATCTCTGATTATTTTTTTTATTGTTGATGTGTCCGTTGTGATTTCTCCTTTTTCCTTTATGATCCTATATTTGTGTTTTCTCTCGTTTTTTCTTTGTAAGCCTGGCTAGTGGTTTGTCTATTTTGTTTATTTTTTCAAAGAACCAGCTTTTGGTTTTGTTAATCTTCTGGATTGTTTTTTTAATTTCCATTTCATTTAGTTCTGCTTTGATTTTTATTATTTCCTTTCTTAAACTTTCTTTTGGGGTTTTTTGTTGTTCATTTTCTAGTTCTTTGAGATGTGAGATTAAATTGTTTCTTTGGGTTGTTTCT
>PVIJ01011830.1:0-52764 GCA_004024925.1 Scalopus aquaticus
GGGGGGGAGGAGCAACCAAACTCACAGGGCTCAGGCAGAGTCCGCAGGCTACGGCGCCCGCACTCGGCCTGTGCTGTGACGATCTGTATCTAGGCCTCCCTATGTCCCTGCCCAGTGCGGTGCTTGGCACAGAGTAAATCTAACCAAGCATTTGTTAAATAAACAAATGTCGACTGAACAAAGAAAAGCGAGGCACAGAGAGGCTAAGCAACCTGCAGAGGTTGGGCAGCCAGTGAGCACTTAGCTGCGCAGGGCTGCCCAGTGACCTCAGAGGGGGCAGCCTGACGTCAGGGAGGGACTCCCCACCCCCACCTTGATTTGCTCCATGGTGAGCATGGTGTCCTTGGCGGCCTCCTCCAGCAGAGGGCGCATAAACTCCAGCTCCTCTTGCATCTTGGCCACGTCCTCAGAAGTGCTCAGCAGCTGGGGGTTAAGGGGCACAGAGAGGCAACTGGATGTGCCCAGATCAGAGAGAAAGCAGGGCTGGAGGCGCTAAGAAGAGGACCTGGGGGGCCTCCCTTGTTCGAGAGTTAAAAGCTGTGGCTGGAAGCATGAGAGGCTCCAAGTGGTTCAATGGACCCCAGGGAAAGGACGCAGTTCCCTGAAAATCTGTGGGGTGCCCTGCTTTGGTCTTGCTTGTGATTGGCATCTTTTACCAACTTGGTGAGGCAGCAAGCCACCCGTCTAAACTTCGTGGGTTGCCAATTTAGAGGTTGGGTCACGCGAATTCACAGCTAAGCTGGGGTGGGCAGAACTAGAGGCAGCAGGCCTTGCCCACAAGCTCTTGCCCTGCCCACCTTGTCCAGGCCACTCTTCATACGGTTCTTGGCAGTTTTCAGCTCCTGTTTCTTTTGCCCGATGAGGATGGAAAAAATGTTGAGCAGCTCCAGATAACTTTTGGGGGTCACATAGTTGTGGCGGGCCAGCTCTGCCAGATACTCAGCACACTTCCGGGCCACTGACTGGTGGATATACACACACACCTGGACCTGCAGGGAGGGGCACCACTGCTGATGGTCTTGGAGAGTTCCCAGCAGAGACGGACACCGGTGTGTCCTCAGAGCCACTGCTGCCTGATCCCGAGGGGGGGCGACGGGCAGCACCTCAGTGCCCCTCACACTCCCTCCCTCCTGTGATCCTCACGACCTCCAGGTCAAAGTCACCCATTCTGCAGGTGAACAACCCATGACCCAGGAAAGCGAAAGGGCTTGTTCAAGTTCACAGCTGCCAAGGAAGGCAGCACCTGCTTTGAACGTGGACCCAGGTGTCTCCCAGGTCCTGGCCAGGTGGCTTGTGACAAACCACATGATCTGCTGCTCTGAGAGCCCAAGGTGGCTGGACCTGAGAGGAAGGAGGGTACAGGCTTCGGCACAGCTGGCTCGAAACAGGCTCAACCAATGACCATCACTCTCTCTGGGTCAGACCAGACAAAGCTCATCCCCCTGTCTGTGGTCTCTGGCGGGTATCAGGGTGTTTTTTGAACAAAGCTGCCAAGAGCTCCTCAGGAAGTAAGAAATAGCGACAGCGCAGTGGAACGCACGACTCCTGCACCCGCGACGACCGTGGCTCTCCCTTACACAGACAGACACCGAGGCTGAGACAGGCGAGGCCCTCTGCCCAAAGGTTTACCGTCAGTGGTGGGCCTGGGACTCTCCCATGGGGCCCCCCCAAGTCCAAACCCAAACAGTACCCCGAAAGCTTGCTCTTAACCAAGGCACCTACCATTTCTTTGATTACAGTGAACGTGGCATCCAGTTCTGGAATCTCGTTCAGGAACGTGGTGGCCACAGACTCCAGGGCTTCTGCAGGCCACTCATTAAACCAGTCAATAGTACAGCAGTTGACCAGGGAGGGGAACTGCCTCAGGCGAGCTCGGAAGACCTCTCCGATGGGGCTGGGGAGCCAGGGGTTCAAAGGCGGCCCTGAGACACTGGCTGACACTCCCAGGAGCCCTTTCACGGCCATGGCGGCCAGAGGCAACAGCACGGTAGCCCGGACCCGATGGCGTGAGGGCCAGCCCCGGGCCACCACTGCTCAGAGCAGGCCCAGGTACACCCCCAGCCCTGCCGCCCGGGGGCTGCGGCGGCCGCCCGTACCTCATACACAGCACCATGTGGGTGTTGCTGCGCACAAGCCCGGTATAGGCGACCATGAGGTTGGCCTTGGTGGGCTGCAGGCCCTGCTCCTGGATCAGGGGCCGCATGGCGGTGACGATCTGGTCCTGCTCGTCCGAGCTGTAGAGGTTGGGAATGTCGCCCGAGTTCAGGATGTTGTTGATGTCCTCCAGGAAGGATTCGTTCTTGATCTGGGAGGACAGGGATGGAGGAACTAAGCTCTGATGATGGCCCCGCATGTGGGCTTCGCCGCCGAGGTCTCACTGACCCTTCACAGCAGCCCCACTGCCCAGCCCTTGACCCCAAGGCAGAAAGACGACCAGGGTGACACAGGGACCTCAGGAGTCACGGTCCAGGATGTCCACGCAGATCTGCCCACTGCCAGACCCTGAACCACACCGCTGGGCCGAGTCCTGGGTCCTTCCACAGGGCAGGCGGCGTGGCGCCCTCCTTCTCATGCCATGCCTCAGTTTACTCACAGGAGGAACCCAGGCCACAGGCAGAAAGGGGCCCCTCGTCATCTCAGGTGGGGAGAGTCTGGCCTGAACTACACAAAGGCAGCCTGGGTGAGGGTAGGGCTGGCAGCAGAGGAGCCCCCCACCAGGTGGGGTATATTTCGGGCTTCAGCCTCAGTTCATCCCCGACACAGCTGTGGTTGTGCCCTGTGTGACTTGAGACCCCAGACTCACAACTTCTCCTTGTCTCAGAGACCTGGGGAGAGGCCTCATGCTTGGGGAGCTCCTGAGGGAGCAGCTTGGGCATAGTGCTTTGGCGTAAGTCCTGTGGCCCTTGAGATGGGAAGCCCTTGGCCAATGAGAGAGGTGCCACCTATGGTCAGTCATGGTACCAGGAGCCTTCTTTACCCTTGGGGTACAGAGATGATCTATGGACTCCTAGCTCTGTCAGGCTGGACCGGGCCTATGCACCTACCTGTGGCTCTATTGGGTTCCAGTGGTCCCTCCCAAGATCCACCTCAACTCACACTGACCTGGGCATAAAGGACTAACTGCTTTCCAGGATGCCACAATGAAATAGGGTTGTATCCAGCCCATCCTGGACCCTGCCCACCGCCCATGGTGGTGGCACCTGGGTGTCCGAGAACAGGAAAGTGATGGGCAGGTTATGTAGACCAGCCTTGAACAAGACCCTCTTGACATCTTCACGCCACTCAGTCATCCCATAGTTCTTAGACAGCTCGATCTGGAAGCACTCATATTCGGCCCTGAGGACAGATATTTGGGTACAGGCGCATCAGAGCTTAGGGTCAAATGCTGAGGGGCTGGTGAGTGCTCGTATCACCCCCACTGACCACAGTTTTGCTCCCTTCCTGGGAAGACTTGCAAAGCCTCCAGGCCCTGAAACTGCTGTCTTGCCTCCACATCTTTGTTCAGGGCCCTGCTACAGCCCAAGAAAAAAGTAGAGCAGCCTGAAATGGCCTTCCCTTCCATGCTCCCCGCTGTGATTATGAGAGCAGGCCCATGGCCACCTCCTCTAGGAAGCCCTCCTGGATGGATGCAGCTACGCTCCTGTCCCCACAGCACCGTAGGACATTGCTGCTGCCTCTGCTTGGAGCTCCAGTCCCATTCTCAGTCCTTCCAGAAGGACTTGGGCTCGTGTGGGTCCCAGGCTCATAGCACCATGGAAAAGCATGGCCAGAGCCACAGTCTGCCGTCAGTCACCCACTGGCCACACCCGGGGGCCCTCACATGTGCGAGGCGAGTCGGGTGAGGGAGCTGCGGCCGCTGCCGCCCACGCCCAGCAGGAGCGCGCTGCCCAGGGCCTGGCGAAGGGTGCGGCTGATGCGGCAGATGTGGCTCATGGCGTCCATGAAAAGGACCAGCTTCAGCTTGGTCGTGTTGACCTGGTTGTAGTCCTCCATGTACTCCTCGATCACCTGCGTCATCTGGGCAGCCAGGAGGGAGGGGAGAGCTGGATGCTCCCCCGTTCCCAGGCACTGGCAGCGCACCCCGACCCCCAGCCAGCCCTGCTCCTCTCCGCGTGGAGGACTGTTGAGCCTTGAGGGCAGTTTGTCTGAATTAGGCCTGACCTGCTGGACAGAGACCTGAGGGTCAGGGTGACAGCCCTCTCTGCTCCCGTGGGGGTCTGCCAGGATGTGCCGCCTTGGGACCCTGTGGGAGCTCCCAGGAAGCAGGAGGGGGTGTGTGAAGACCCTCAGGGGGCGCACTCTGTCACTCAGCTCGGAGACCTCCGATGGACGTTTCCTTCTGCTTCCCTGAGGTCCCGACACAGACTCAAGCCCAGAGGCCCCGCTGCCCCCTCTGTGGGAGGGATGAAAGCCCCTCAAACAGGCTCAGGATGTCCCTGTCTCCGTTAACCATGGGCTTGTTCTTGGAGAGGGGCCAGCTGGGCTGCTGCACCCCTGGACAGAGGGAAGCAGACTCCGGGCAAGCACTGGCCGGACAGCCGGAGCCAGCCTCCCAGCCCAGGCTCCCGAGCCTCTGGCCGCAGCGTTGTGGTCCACAGGGGGCCTGCATCACTGGGGTGGGGGGGGCAAGACCCCACCAGGTGTCCGGTGGCCCCTCACCTTTTTCTCACTGGTGATGAGCTCGTAGGACTTGACATCGGAGCCCGGCCACATGAAGTCCCCATAGAGGATGGGCTGGAAGGGGCAGACTTCCTCGAAGGTCACCTCCCAGTGTCCCATCTGGGTCTCCAGGAGCTTGTCAAACCAGCTGCGGTCCTCCTCGTCCACCAGGCGGTCGCGGAATACGCGGCAGCTCTCGTGATACCACAGTCGAAGCAGCTGCACCTTGTCCTGCGGCCACCCCAGCATGAGCGCGCTGGGCCTGGGCCCTCGCCCACCTCCCCATGCGCCAGGGGTGTGAGAAAGGCCGGGAGTCACAGCTCCCAGGCCTGAGCCTGCTCTCCCAGCAAGACCTGGCCAGGCCCACGTGTGGGGCTGCTAGGAGGTGCTGGCGCTAAGAACAGAGTAAGCTCCGCGGTGCTACCTGGGTCTCGCCACCTTGTGCTCCAGGCCCAGCTGGCCAAGTGCTGTCTGGGCCCCAGCACCATTAGCTGGCCGACGCCTGCCCCTCATACAGCACTCATCGTACCCAAACCCCAGTTCCAGGAGGGATGCCTGCTTGTCCTTACACCTTCCTGACCCCCAACTCAGCAAGCCTCACTGACTCGGCCCCCATCTCGGCGGGCTGCCACCTCCATCCAGGCTCCCCCGTCTTTCCCTGGGGGACCGGGGCCGTGGCAGCCCTCAAGCTCTTCTCTCGACAACCCGGGCAATAGCTTGGCAAGGGTCAGCGTCTGTCCTGTCCACCCTCTCCCACCAGCACCCCCCCGCCCCGCACTCTGACCCATCCACTCCCCATTCCAAAGTGCAAATCTGCCCCCCTGGTCCCCGTCACCCTCAGGACACTGTCCCCCTCTACCTCAACCCAGAGTCTGCCTCTGTCGCCCAGCGCGCCCGACACCCTACTCCCTGCCATCTTTCCTGCTCCTTCCACTGGGGCGTCTGACTCCTGCAAAGCATCTCACTTCCTCTTTCCCCCAATCTTCTTACACACCGACTACCATCAGGAACCCTCCCTCTCCTTGCCTTGCCCCGGATCCCTCCTCTGTGTGGCCCTCAGCCCCCCCATTTTCTAGGCATGGATTTGATCTGCAAGATGGGGCTCAACTGTGCCAAGTTCCTGGGGCCCAGCTGCCTGCCATGTCCTCAGTTCCTCTGAGGACTGGCCTGATCAAAGCTGGGGCGTCGAGGCCTCCCTGGTGGCGCAGGGGTTAAAGTCTCAGTGCTATCAAGCTATCACCAGCCGGCGCAGCATGAGTTCATGAGTTCGATCCCCGGCCAGGGAGCGAACCCACGTGATGCAGCAGACCTCCCCTCAGCAGTGTACTTCCGTCGATCTGCCTGCTCTGCTCCCCACTCTGTCTCTGGTGAATCCTCTCACTCCCCGCACCTCTGGCCTGCACCCCAGTTCTGGCATGCATAAATAAAAATACATCTTAAAAAAAAAGCTGGGGGGGTATTTGAGCAGGAGGCCTAACATTGGTGGCCCGGGAGAGCTGTGTCCACAGGACACGGGGGTGGGGGGCCAGCCAGATCCTCACCTCCACCTTGGCCGGCTCAGCCATGAGCATGCCCTGGAAGACCTTGGAGAGGTCCCTCAGGTTGAAGGTGTAGTGGGACTTGGCTGGGGTGGGCAGCAGCTGAGAGGTGATGGTGGAGTAGACCATGATGGTGGCTTCCACGAGGGGGTCTGTGAGGTGGACGATGTTGGGGGCCCCTTCTGCGGGAACAGGACAGCGGGCCCGAGTGACACGGTGCGAGCTTTCTGTGCGGCCGCTGCAGGTCCTAAGCCCCTTATTTCGACAGAGGGGTTACGTGCTCTCCCCTTATGCCCATTCCCCACCCTCGGCCCCTCTCAGATGCCAGCTTCTCTGCCACAGGGTGAGGAATCTCCCACGCTGCCAGGCCCCTCCTACAACCTATGAACAATGCAGGCTGTCCACGTGTGGGGGCCCTGGGACAGACTCATGGAATGTGGGGACAATAATGGGGTGCTGGGTCGCAAACCTGAAACAGGTCCGCTCTGGGCCACGCGCCGGGAGGGCACGAGGGAGCCCCTTGGCTGGGCTCTTGGAGCTCGCCACCCCTCGGAGCTGCTGCCACCCCCAGCCTGCATTTTCACCGTAACGTAACTGATTTGCTTATTCTTTGAAAAATACCAATTCTTGATCAGAAACCAAAATACTGTGAAGTGAGAACTTGGGGCAGAGAGAGCCCTCAGAAATGAGACAGTTAAAGAAGGGTCCGTACCCCCGAAGGGAGGTCTGTTTGTGGATGCAGGTACTGTCCTGAGTCCTGGCCGCAGAGGGCAGCCCCCCAAGACACTCTTCACCCTCAACAAACGGACATTCTCCCAGGGAGAGAGACACAGGCAGGCGCCCCGCAGCCGAGAGGAAGGGGACCAGGGGGGTACTATGGAGAGATGTGCTGCAGGAGAGGTTTGGGGAGAGCCTGGGTCGCGGATATTAACAAAAAGCCGGGGGAGGATGCCTGCAGGAGGGCAAGCAAGCAGAGGCCCGGGGAGGGAGAGGCAAGCAGGCACAGAACTGGAGGGGGGCCCAGAGAGGGGCAGCAAGGGCACGGGCCTAAGGGGGACACACTGGGCGTTAAGGGCCAGCAAGGAGGGGTGAGAGCGGAGACGTGATGAGGGGCGCACACAATGCAGCTGGCTGTCATCAAGACTTGGTCTTTTGCCCGTGTGGTGGTTGAGCTAAGGCAGGGTGTGGTCTGAGTTCATCTGAGTGGGGCCCCCTGGCTGCAAGTGGAGGATGGAAAAGCAGAGGAGGCGAAAGCAGGGGACCAAAGAGAAGCTGCGCAATGGCCAGGTGAGGGGGGACGAATGGCAGCTGGGGTGGCGGGCAGTTGGGATTCGCTGGGTTCTGCAGGAAGACCCAGCAGCACCTCCTGACAGAGGAGAACCAGGTATGAGTGAGGAGGAGGGGAGCTGAATGACACGAGCTCTCGTCCTGGAGGGGGGAGCTGTCGCCTGAGATGAAGGAGCAGCGGCGGGTCAGGAGCTGGGTTTAGACATGTCCAGCCTGTGGTGCCCACACACCTCTGACAGGGAGGCGGGGCTGGGAGCGCAGGAGAGGGGCGAAGATGCAGCGCTGGCCTCATCAGCACTAGGGCGGTGGGCTGCGAGCACTAGGCCAGGGGCGGTGAGACTGCCCCAGGAGAGCCCGGCTAGCAAGAAGCAGCTGGACAGCAACCGGGGAAGGTGAGGACCGAGAACTGAGCGGGTCCACGGGTGACAAGACCACTGCCGTGGCGCGGCGGGGCTCAAGGGAAAGTGGAGAGGACTACTGCCAGCAGGAAGAGAAATTCTGAGCACTTTTCGGTCAAGATGAGGAGAGAAATGGAGCATGGCCTGCGGTGGGTGGGAAGGGGGTTATTTTGTGTTTTGTTGTAAAGATGGGAGAAGTTGGGACATGTCTGCGTGTTGACGGGGTGGCCCAGTGGAGAGGGGAATACTGGCACTGGGGCTGGGGCCACGTCTTCAGGCAGAGAGCAGGTCTAGCAGGAGGGCCTGGCCTCACCCGGGAGCAGGGAAGCTCATGCCAGTGACCAGAGAGAAGACCAGGGAGGCCGGGACCAGGGGAACAGTGGCCATGGGGGCCTAAAGGGCGCTCTGATGGCATCTCAGCTGAGGGGAGGGAGAAGACTGGGCTGCGAGGCGGGGACAGAGGTCTGAGGCGGTCAGCCACCCTGCTGCAGTGGCCGGCGCATGAGGGCGCCGCAGGAAGGGAGCTGGCCCTGCTCGGGCTCAGGCCTGCTCCTTGGGGAGGGCCGGCTCGCTCTGCAGCCTCTGGTTCTTGCTACAGGGAGGAAGTTTGTTGGAGTCCTTCGTCCGTTCATTCAACTAGTATTTGCTTTGCTCCTACTGTGGGTGGACTGTGAAACTAGGCCCTAAGGGACTGACTGGCTATGAGAATGGGGGGACAAGTCTCTGAAGACGGTCAGTGTCACACTAGGCTTTGCATTAGCAAAGGCCCAGTGTCCTCACAAGTGTCTGCAGACAGCTCACCGTGGCCTCGGTACACAACCTCAGCCACACCCAACTGGAGCCCACCCTGGAGCCAGAGGCCCTCCCCAATTAGGCCCTCCCAGGCCCTATGCAGGCCTGCACTTACGCACAGGCTCCCGGTAACTTTTTTCTCCGAGGAGTCCATCTAGAGGGTTGAGGGAGAGACACAGGGATCAGAGTTAGGTGGGCCCCTTGCTAAAGCCCCCTTGGCCAGCTGTGCCCAGCTAGACAGCTCCCAAAACAGCCCCACCCACCCTACTTACTCAGAGTGATGAGCCCCACCTCCAAGCTGGATGTATGGCACTAATATCATCACCCCATTTTACATATGGAAAAACCAAGGCTCAGAGAGGTTCATGAATGTGCCAAAGGTAATACAGCTGAGTACGGGATGAAGCCGGGGCTGAGGTCAGTGGTTCAGTCATTCCGCCCTTTCCAGCAGCTGCCCAGCTGTCTGAAGTATAGCTCTGCCTTGCCCACGGCCTCCTCCACCACCCTTGCCCAACGCTCACCCATCCAGCTGCCCAGGATGGTGGAGAAGATGCGTTTCTTGCTGTTCTCATCCAACTCAGCAAAGGACAGGTAGTTGAAGTGGCGCGTCAATCTTGGAGTGATAGGATTCCTGCCGCCACCCGGGGGGCCCAGGGCACAGATAAAGTTGATGTCCACCAGGTTCTTGAAGGCCCCTGGAATGGGGACAATCAGGAGGGGGCCCTGCCCAGGGCTGCTTTAGGATTTAGCAGGCCCTAGGCACTTTTGGCTTCATGGGCCTTCTCCATTAAAAAAAAATATAAAAATAAAAATTTTAATTTATGACAGTATTAATATGAAGAAAAATATATTATTTGATTTTTTTAAAGATTTATTTGTTTTTGCAAACAAGCTGGGGTGTAGGCCAGAGATATGGGGCAGAGAGAGGGTTCACCAGAGACAGAGTGGGGAGCAGGACAGACAGATCGACTGAAGTACCCTGCTGAGGGGAGCAGTGGGCAAGGCAGGAGAGGTCTGCTGCGCCATGTGGGAAGCTCCCCGGCCCAGGCACCAAACTCGGGCCGCAGCCGTCAACAGCTCCAAAGCGTGGCACTTAGCCCGTTGCACCACCAGGGAGGCCCGTAAAATATATTACTTGATTTTAAAAGAAAACATCTCTGTGAACCTTCTGAAAGTCCCAGGGGCCCTGGGCCTACTGAGCCTAATAGATGAGAGGCCCTGCCCTGCCCCCCTCGCCCACTGGCCCAGGCTGCCCTGCACGCACCAATGACCTTGCGGTCGTACCAGCCCTGGTGGTCCATCCACTGGCGCAGCAGCTCGATGGGCGGCTGGGCGCCGTAGGTCTCCAAGGCCGGCATGTTCAGGTCATCGATGAAGAAGATGAAGTTGCGGCCCAGGGGTGGCCCGAACACACCCTTTCGCCTGTGGGGCGGGGGGCGGGGGGCAGGGAGGGCTGTGAGCATCGACAGGCGCTGTGTCCTCTGCGAATCCAGGGGCTGCTACCTCTACCCTTGGGAAGCGCTCCCTAACTTCAGCTGTCTCTGACTCTCTGAACCCCTTGAGCAATCCTGAGACTTCACACACCCGGCTGTCCCGAGCCTAGGCTCTCTCAAGGTGAGCCTTGATCTCCCAGGTAGACAGATAACAGGCCCTGCCCGAGCGTCCGGCCCAGGGCGAGCGACGGGAGCCCTCTTCCCCTCCCCTGCCGCTCCCCGCCACTAGAGGTTTCTGGCAAACCCAGGAGAGTCTAATTTGATGGGGAGGTGAACAGCAGCTGGTTCATCCGGTCTGGGGGGACATCGGGGTCTAGAAAGAAAGGAGGGGCAACCTGCCTCTTGTCCAGCTTGCTGTCGATGAGATCCTGGGTTTGGTTGGCTGAGGTACAGGCTGAGAAGGTGAGGAAGTGGCTGATGTATTTCAGCGGCAGGTCCTTAAGGAGCTTGTCAGAGATGGTGAGGGTCTTCCCTGCGCCAGTCGGCCCGATGCACAGCACCTGGGGGAGCAGGCATCACCCGGGAAGAGTGCTGGCACAGAGCCCGGCAGTAGGGGCGCCACCCTGCCAGCGGGGGAGGCCGGCCACCCCAGACCAGGGCGTGCTGCGGGGTGAGGCAGGGTGGGGGCGGCACTCACGGGCTTGTTGTTGGTGAGTAGCAGGCCCAGCAGGTAGGACATCTGCACGGTGTCCATGGTGGGCACAATGATGTTGCAGTAGTTGGTATCTGGTATCATGGTGAAAGGAGTTGAGGAGTCCATCCACTTCACCCAGGCAACCTGGAACACAGGTGGCTTGGGATGGGCCCGGAACCCCCCAGGTGTGCCAGGGGGGCCAGGAGCTGCAACGCAGGGCTGGACAGAAATAGGAATCTCCCTCCCCCACTCTGCACAGGTCGGGGGCTCCCTAGGGACTGCCCGGCGCAGGTCTGAGGCAAGAAGGAGGCACTTTGGGAATTAGCCTTTGCTGGTTAGTTTCAGGCTACCCGAGGGTGTGGAGGTCAGAATCGTGGGTGCTGCGATCATCTAGCACTGAGGGGCCACCTGGTCTCCCGACCTCAGTCTGCGCCGTGAATCCTTTCACCCGCAGCCCTGACCCAGCCTGCAGACCCTCCTGACGGCGGCTCACGATAACCAGACCAACACGTCACTGAGACAACTCTGCGTGCTGTGGGGGCCCCCGGCAGGACCCTGCAGAGGCCTTGTCTGTAGCTGCCTCTCTGGCCCCCTCCTCCTGGGCTGGGGCCTAATTCTGGAATGAGAGTGGGCTTATGGGGCCCTTGCTGGATGACAGGAGGGATGGGGATAATGAGGCATGTTCAGGGGGCCTAGCCCCTGGGATATAGGGTTTGTAGATAGAACCAAGAGGGCTACCTCAGGCTCCACGCCAGCCTGGGGGTGTGTGTAGGGGTATGTCTGACATCTCCCAGCCCCGGATCGAGTCCAGCTCTGTGACCAATGAGCTGGACGTGACTGTTCCAAGCCCCAGTTTCCTTGTCCGGAAATGGGCACAATAATAACCACCCCTTGGTCTATGAGGGTTTACGGGATGGTATAAACAACCCCAGCCTGAGCTCGGCGGCCTTCCACGTGACCTCTGCTCTCTAGTTTTTCATCACCACCCAGGGGACACCCCGTCTGTCCCCTCGGGGGAGGTCCACAATCACCTCCTTGTTCTCCTCATCTTCGTCCTCGTCATTGTTGGCGCTGCTGATGCCCCCATCGTCCAGCCTATAATCGAACACCAGCCCCTCCTCTGGGAAGCACAATGTCAGCTGCAGGGGGACCCGGAGAACACCAGGTAGTGAGGCGCAGTACGAGGCTACATTTCCCTTCACCTCGGGCCCAGGGAGGACACCCCAGAACACCCGCCCTTCAGCACACCCATTCTAGACCTAAGAGCCCAGTGGGGGCGCGAGTGGGGTGGGGGGTGTCTCACATTCTCCATTTGCATCTTGAGCCTGAGCCAGCTGTTGAAGTTGAAGCGACTGTCACTGTCCCCCGTGGCGCCCACACTCCAGATTAAGGAGAAGATGAACCAGGGTTCGATCAGCTCTGGGATGCGACTTAGCTTTTCAGGAGATACTTTCTTGAGACCCTGCGGGCAGAGGTGTCTAAGGCAGTGCTGAGCGGCCTGAGGCAGTGGCACCCCCCGGCCTCTGACACAGTTCTGTGTCTCTGCAGCCGATGGGCGGGCTGGCCCCCAACTCAGGGATTCAGGGCCCCACAGCGGTCCAGGCAAGGAGGGCAGGGGGCCTGGGGAGTTGGCACCCAGCCCACTGCTCAGAACAGCACCTCTTTAGGCAGAAAGGGGGTGAAGAAGCAGTCCAGCAGCTTCAGGAGGCTCATGGTCAGGTTGCTGTTGGTTGATGCGATCACCTCTTTCACCGAGGACCGGACAAAAGTGATGGATGCCTGCAGGGAGGGCGCCTGGCTCGCTGGCGGCTGGGCACCACGCCCCGTTGCCCCACCTGAGCCAGGTGCACTGTGGCCTGGCTCACCTCCAGGAAGCTGACGAAGAGGCCCAGGAACATCTCCTCATAGGGCTTGAGGAAGGCAGGGAGCCTCTTCAGCCAGCACTCCACAAAGGGCATGAGCCCCAGGATGCTGGGCTCCAGGTACACCATGCCACAGCGGGACACCGTAGCTGGCGAGGCTACTGCCAGGTCCTGCACCTCGAACATCATGGTCATGGCCTAGCCAGTGCCAAGACAAGCTGTGTGAGCGGGCCTCCCGGCACCCCAGGGCCAGGGAGAGGGCAGCCCCGGTACAGAGGCAGCACTGGGGCGGGAAGCAGGGAGCCCTGGGCCTCCACCGTTAACGGAGCCCTCGCTGGGTCCCTGGGAAAGAGTCAAAGCCAGGAAATTCCTGGGAGCTCTGCTGCCAGCTGGGCCTGAGCATTTTGGTGCTCCGGAGCCCTGGGAAGATCAGGTGGGACTGTGTGCTCTGCTCTGCTCCCCGTACCTGCATCCGGACATGGCTCACAGTGACCTCCAGGTCCCCACAGGCCGCAAGAGATGGGTCAGCAGAGGCGCCGTGAACCGCTCTTATACCCGCCTCCTTCTCTGAGCTCTGCCCTTCACGTGCCAGCACGTGCAGGGACAACCCTCCCAGATGTGGGCGCCTCCTCCAGCACACAAAGGTCTGTGCCACCCATTCCCCAGACTCCGGGCACTGGACCCCTGGCCCAGGCTGGAGGGGTGCCTGGGGGGCACGAGGCGGCATCCGCCTCTGCGCTGCGGGGGGCTGTTCCGGCCAGTGGGCGGCCGCACCTCTGTGAGCTTGATGATCTCCCCGGAGCTGAGGCACAGCTTCTTGTTGTCGTCCAGCACCGTGTTCATATTCTCAATCCAGACGGCATCCACCGGCCCGTCGAACATGTACCACCTCTTGCTGGCGTCTGGGGCAACGGCCCCTGCCCGGAGAAGGGAGGAGAAAATCCCATCTGTCCTGAAATGGCCGGGGAGGAGGGGTCAGAAGGCGGAGGCAGGGCAGCAAGCCCAGGGTTCCGGGGGGACTTGGCCATTGGCGGGACCTGCTCCGCTCGTTTATTTCCGCTCCATTATCTTCATTCACTTGAAAATTATAATGGGGAAAATGGGACTCCCCGGTATAACAAGGTATAATGAAAATAGGTTCTTACATTCTCTCCCTGTAGAGTCCCTAAAGTTCTATTAAAGGAAGATAAAAGGTGATCCCTCAATGAGAAAGCGGGCACAGCGGAAATGGAGGCCCACACAGTGCTGGAAGACGGAAGGAGAAAAGGGGCATATGGCCCAGCAGAGAGAGTGGGGGTGTCAGGCGCGTCTGCGTCCGGCCCCAGCTCCAGGAAGGCGCAGACCTCAGAGGCACCAAATGCCAGGGAAGAGGGTGACGAGGGAAACATCTAATCCCTAGCTCCCCTGCCTCCCTCTATAGGAGCCTGGACTGGGTGTGGATGAGTTCTTTCCAGAAATGGGGGAAGCAGCACAGGCCCAATTTCAGAAAGATGGGTGACACCCCCCCCCCCCCCCAGCGCCCATCCCCACTAGAGCCAAGCGAACAACCCTAACAGGAGACCAGAGACTTCTTTGGAAAAAACGAACAGTTGGGCCTCCCTGGAGGCACAGCAGTTAAGCGCTGCGCTGTGGAGCTGTCGGCAGGCAGCGGCGACTTGAGTTCGAGACCCAGCCGGGGAGATTCCCACATGGTGCAGCAGACCTCTCCTGCCCCGCCCGCTGCTCCCCTCAGCAGTGTATTTCAGTCAATTTGCCTGTTCTGCGCCCCACTCTGTCTCTGGTGAACCTTCTCACCACCCCATGTCTCTGGCCTGCACCCCAGCTTGTATGCATAAATAAATAGATCTTAAAAAAAAAAAAAACAGTCCCAGAGGGACTCCACCCAGTAGCCTTCTCTCAACTCAATGCTCTTCCCCTATAATGCACATCTCAGCCCAGGAGTAGAGGCCCTGAGAGGGGCCCCAGCCTCTCTTGCAGTGAGGACAGCAGTCAACCTTTTCTGGGTCCTTGGCCTGTGAGACCCTGTGCAGGCATCTTCCAAGCAGTAAGCTTATTTACTCCTTATCTTAAGAATGGTGCAACTGGTTTTTCCGATACTTGTCCAAACTTGGATTAACACACTGAACTTTAAAAAATAAAAGAATGGTGCCATTACCCCACTCTGCAGATGCGGGGTAAGGACGGTCACTCAGCAAGGAAGGGCGGTGGTGGGAGAATCCCAGGCATTTGGGCTCCAGAGCCTGAAGTCAGGCCTCCCACCGGGCCGGGGAAGGGAGGCAGTTCACAGCCCACAGCCTCCAGGGGTCTAGGCGTGGTCACTGCAGGAGCCACTCACCACTCATGGGTGAGCAGGTCAAACTCCCCATACAGCTGGCCCATCGTGATGGACTTGGGGTTGAGCACGTAGTAGCTGACAGCCTCATACACGCCACCGCTAATGGACGGCTGCCCTTTCAGCAACGTCATGGCTGCTGCCAGGACTCTGTAACACTGGGGAGACAGGCCACCTGAGGTGAGCCTCCTGCCTGGCCGGACAGCCAAACTGGCGTGGGCTGCAGGCCACAGGGGACAGGAGGAGATTCGAGAGGCCAAGGAGGACCAAGACCCCTGCTGAGGCAGCACCACCGGGGGCCCACTGGGTTACCCAGCTTGGCTCCACTTACATTACTCTTGCCCGAGCCCGTCGGCCCGACGAGCATGAGGCCGTGCCGAACCACTGTGGTCTCGTAGAGCTGGATGCACTTGGTCAGGAAGCCTGGGGGAGAGGAGGGCAACGCAGGGGAGCCCAGATCTCAGAGCCATGGGCTTGGGTCCTGGCCCCACCACTAGCTCGCTGTGTGACCTCAGGAGGGTCACCTCACTCCCTGAGCTTTCGTTTCCTCATCTGTAAAATGAAGATGGCAGTGGGACCTACCTCATTGGTGGGGACAGGTGAAGCCCTAAGTACAGAGCCGAGCACGGAGCAGGAGCTCTGCTAAAGGTCAGCCATTATTCTACCATGTCTATTATTTCCTAACGCCCATGGGTTGGGTGGTCAGCGAGGTTGGGGCCACTCACTGTCAGGTATCACAGGCCCCCAAATCAACTTCAGCCCCAAAGCTTCTGCCCGGCCTGCTGAGAGCACCCTCCTGAGTAAGTGCTGGGCAGTATGAGGTAAAACCTAGGGACAAAATCTGAGGGTCGGTCAGGAGCTGTAGGGATAGCTGCCAGCTACAGGTCAAAGGTCAGACCCAGGTAGGGAAAGAGTAGGGAAGAGGGTGTGCGTGGTAGGGAGGGCTACGGCATCATCATGTCTGGGAGTCTTCACTGGAGGGACAAGTTTTAATTATTTAATAACGGCAAAGCTGCCCCAAGGCTGTGAGGGAAAGAAGAGTTTGAGGCTTCATTCCAAGGTGCTGTTAGAGCCACGTGAGAAGGGAGAACAAGTGAGGGAATAGGGGGTGGGGAGCCCTTGGAGCCAGAACACATCAGGCCCCAGAGGAGGCCCCCACAAGCCAGGGTGGTGGGTGCAGTGTTTCTGGGGGAGCATCCTCTATCCCCCAGCCAAAGGACCAGCTGGGGGGTCTGGGAGGAGAGGAAAGGGCTGCAGAGCCAGAGGACCATAGGACGAGAGCTCAAGTCGCAGGGCCAGGTGGTGGCAAGGCTGAGACCCCCGCCTGTTATCACGGAAGAGGGCTGGAGTCAGAGAGAATCTGAGGCGATGTCCCCAGAGCCTGCCAGCTGTGTGGAGGCCTTTGTAACAAGCCAGTTGGCCCGGGGCCCCGATGCTCCTTAGCAGATGACACGGGGCCGGAGCTCCACAGGAGTACGAGCAAGTGCACAGCTAGGAGCAACACACTTTGCACGTGGGTGTGGCTAAAGCCCAAGCGTCACACGAGGGGCATGCTGGCTGGGGCGAGGTGAGGTGGAGGGAGTGTTTGGGTTGCTGCCCACCATCTGCCCCTGGTGGTGGCATCAGGTTCCATTTCTGCCCTAAGCCAGTGAAGACCAGGCAGAGGAGAGCCTGTCCAGGGAGGATCAAGGCCCAAGAGGACCCCAAGTGCTGTGACTGTTCCCCACTGCAGGAGGGGCTCAGCAAGAGGACAGATCTAAACCACAAAGTCACTTCCACATTATGAAATAAGAAGTATTTGTGTCGGTCTCTACTCTCAGTTTCTAACACAGTCCCCCTCAAACCCCTGTAAACCAGGTGCCAGGGGAATTTTCTTTTCAAACATTTGTCTTTGACCCTGGTTCCTGACACAGAGCTTCTAAGACCTTTGTGATTCCCTGAGCAAAAATGAGGCAACATCTCCTGATGCTGAGTTCCTGGGTGAGGGCTGGTCAGTAGAAATCCCAAGTCAAGGTTAGAAACTTCCTGACCCACCCTCCATTCTTGAGATTGGGCTGGAAATGGAGTTAATCATCAGTCATGCCAATGGTGTAACCACAATAAAGCTTCCCAAAGTACGGGGTTTGGAGAGCATCTGGATAGGTGAGCACATCCATGAACTGGGAGGGTGACACACCCCCAACTCCACAGGGAGAGGCTTTGCCCTGTGGACCCCTTCATCTGGCTGTTCATCATATAACAAACCAGTACAAGGAAGTAAATGCCCCCCAAGTTCCATGAGCTGTTGTACTGATTGATCATACCCGAGGGGGGCTCGTAGGGACCTCTGATTGGTAGCCAAGTCATACAGAAGTTGTGGGTGACTTGGGGACAGCATCTGCATTGGGGGCAGTTGTGTGGGCACTGAGCCCTTAGCCTATGAGGTCTGTGCCAACTCAAGTTAGTGTCAGAATTGAAATGAACTGTAGGCCACCCAGCTGGAGCTGGAGAATTGGTCAGTGGAGGAAAAACCCACACATGTGGTATTAGAGGTATGAGTGTAAGACAAAGAGAAACAGAGTTTTCCTAGACACCCGTCCCCTGAAGGGTTCTAGTGGACACAGGGCTGGGGGCACCTACCCTGCCCTGTGGACTGTGTGGCAGAGAGCCCCAACCCACAGCACACTTGGCAGATGGAAGGGGCCCAGAGGCTGGGCTGTCCTGTCCCTCCCCCTGCCCTGGGCCCCAGGGTGCCAGAGCTTGCACCTCCTCGGACACCCACGGGCAGTAGCCCGGAGCTCAGCTCACCTTCCACATCCTTAAGGTTATTCTTCTCACAGGCCTTGCGAATGGCCTTGTCCAGGATGCCATAGTCCGTGTCCTCATCTTTGATGGTAGGGAACAGGTCGGACACTATCCCAGAGAAGAGCTTGAGGTCCTCCTGCAGGAACTTTGGCACATTCACATCACGGATGGCCCGAAGGCAGATCAGCTCCTGCATCGAAGGCCGGCAGAGCCTTCAGAGCGGTCCAGGCCAGAGGCCCCTCTGGTTGCTCCAGACCCCGAGAGCCCCATTTCCCGTCACCTGTCTGCAGGGAGCTCACCTCATTCATGCTGGGGTTTTCTCGCTTGAGGTTCCCGGCTGCTGAGATCACCGTCTTCACAGCCCTCATCCCGAAGTCATAGTGGTCCTGTCACCCGCAGACAGCAGGGGTGGGTGGGGCTCTGCCTGGAACACTCTGCTTTCCACCTGGTGCCTGGCTATGCCTCACCGCCCAGCTCGCAGCTGAAATGTCACTTCCCCTGCACACTGCTTGCGACCACCCACACACCCCAGCCTGCACCACAGCTCTCCTTTGGGGTCCCCTGGCATCCTCCACTGACTGGGTCAGTTACTCTGTCCATCCCCTGCTTGCCTCTTGACCCCTGAGGGCGAGAACTCTGCCTCGGTCACTGCAAAGTCCCCGCAGCCCCTCTACAGGCCAAGGGCGGGAGCCATTGCAGTTTTGTTCAAAAAGTGAATGGACAAAGGGTTGATGGCCCTTGAGCTTCCTTCTAACATCCTCTCCTAACACCCCTTCAGACCCACCCTGGCTTTTCCTGCCATTGCCTCTGGTTCCATTTCTACTCATTACATACGTGGTATATGGGAAATGGTGCCGACCATGAGAACCACCTCTGGACCGGACCAGAGGCCAGAACGTTCCCCAACAATCTTGCTGGGGAACTTGGAACTGGATGAGGACTCCGGGTCATTGCCACTTGGCAAGGCCTGAGCATATTTCTAGAACCATGGGGGACAGTTGCTCTAATGTGTATATATGGGGGGGGGGGGTTTGAATGTGGATGGTTAAAAAGAAGGGTGTTGGGGGGTACCCAGGGCACACTGGTGGTCAATTGCTGTGTTTTCCAGTAACAGCCACAGGTTTGGCAGGCCCTAACTAGCCAAGGGCAGAACTGTTTTCCCCAGGCCATGGTGATTTGTGTGCACGCATGAGCAAATTACTCAGAGAGGCCCTGTTAGGGTCACACCAGGGCCTTTTCTGGAACTATTAGGAAAGAGAAAGCAAGCTGGTAAATGAAAGCACAGAGATGGGCTGCTCTCTGCCACCACAGAGGGGGAGCCCGCCTGAGGGCGACACGGACAGAAAAGCTCAGCAGCGGTGCGGGTGCCCCGGAGTGCCCGCCAGCTGCATCAGCCCGCTGAGTGAAAGGCCCACGGTGGATGGGAGGTGACAATCCTGCTCTGGTCCCACGAGGCCCAGGTACACTTGCTCCCCAGCCTTGGGTGTGGCTGCGGTCCCCTCAGGATCGACCATCCCTTGCCCCTGAGCTAGCCAGGTGGGCACCTGGCCCGCTCCGGCTCAGCTCCCTGTGCACTGCATGAACCGAGCCAGGCTCTTAGCTGCTTGGACCTCAGTGTCCTCAGCTGAGAAATGGGGATGTAATTCTATCATGAGATTGTTAAAAGGAGTCAAAAGATAATTCCTATGAAGCACAGAGACTGGCCCTCGGCAGGTGCGCCACAGAAGGGGAATTTGGAGCGGCTGTGGAGGCTGGGGGTGGGGGGCTCTCGGCCTGGGGCCCCATAGGGCAGGGCCTTACCTGAGAGCTGAGCTGCTCAGAGGACAGCTTGAAGGTGGTTGTGATCTTCTTGGCCAGCACATTGGCATCACTGAAGCCGAAGGAGTAGAGGGAGATCTCAGCGATCATGGCGTAATCGGGAACCATCATGGCCACGGGCCTGAAGAGCGCCTGGGGGCGGGGGCAGTGTGAGTGCGGGCTCCGCCCTCCCAGAGCACCGCGGTCATGGGACTGTCCGTCATGGGGAGGCAGCTCCATGGCCCTCCCACGCACCGCCCATGGAGTCCCCTCTGCACCGCGTGCCAGAGCTGAAGAAGCGACACTGCTCACGAATGGACCACTCTATCCGCTAGGACCCAGACCTCTGTGCTGACGGAAACCTGCCCCTGACTTCTCCAGATCCTGAGGATAAATCTGGGGCCTCCTTTCCAAGGCAGGGGCTGCGCCTTCGGACCCCTGGGAGGAGCTGCCTGGGGAACCCCAGCCCGCTGTCCAGCAGCCATGCTTCCACGTGCAGGCGCCTCAGCGTCTCTGAGCGCCGCCAGAACACCAGCGCCTCCTTGGGCCACGAGCAGCCTCCTGAGCTTGAACGCACCTTCAGGTTGTCAGGAAGCTCGGTGCGGCCAGCGTAGCCCGGGTTCATGGTGATGAACACTGCACAGGACGGCACCAGGGGGATCTCCACACCCTCGAACACGAAGCGCTCCACCTACGGGGAAGGAGGCTTGCTGCCCTGGCCCCTCCTCGAGTCGGGCCCCCTTGCTCCCTCTTGATGCCCCTGTCCTGATGCCTCTGTCAAGACTGGACCCTGATTTTGGGTTGGCTCTCTCAGGAATCGGCCTATGACTTCTGGTCTCGGCGGCTCAGGTCCTGGATCCCTGGATTTTTTACTCATCTACTGCTTCCCGTTCCTTCCACAGCCAATTCCTGACAGATTCTCCTTCCATTTAGGTAGGCTCAGCTGACGAGGACTCAGGACCACACTGCACTGGAAGGGGGGGAGCTGCCAGCCTCCCAGCTCTTATGCCCAGGAGAAGATCTCTGGCCACTGTGAACAGGGCTAGAGGAAGGACAAATGTCTGGGATTTTCCATAAGCTGACACTTGGAGCTCGCTACAGAGCAGGGCAGGGATGTGGGGCTCCATGCTGGCTAAAAAAGCCCCCCAGAGTCAGCTCTGCAAGGGAGGAGATGAGGGTAACATGGTGGCATGGGTGTGGTGTGCAGAGCTGGAGTGGTGAGCTGCTGACATGGGGGAGGTCTGGAGGTAGTGATGCCCTTAGTGGCTCACCCGCTGTTGCTGAGCCTTCTGGATGGTGGTGATCTGCTGTGCCACCACAGACAGCACCTCGATATCGATGCGGTTGAACTCGTCAAAGCAGGCCCAGGCCCCGGCACTAAGTGCGGAGAGAGTATGGGAGGTTATGAGTTCAGAGCCCACCCGGCACCTCCAGGGGCCCTCTCTGAGCCTGAGTCTGCTGAGGGGGAATCTCTGTGGCCATCTCCGTCAGCGCCGCTGCAATCCCACCACCAGCAGCCCACCGCAGCGCCCACCAGGCCCTTGCCTCTGACTTCTGTTATTCCATTCTGTCCCTTCCACCATCCTGTGAGGCTTCTCTTGGGCAGTGCCCTCAGGAGAGCTCAGACTTCCTGCCCTGTGCAATCCGCATTCCCAGCCTCACCTGGCCAGGCCCTTGAAGAACTTGCCCATGGCCATAAAATCGAGCTGGTCAGAACAGTTGAACACAACAGTCTGGATAGCCAAGGCCTTGCCCAAGTCTTTGGTGGTCTCAGTTTTTCCTGTGCCAGCCGGGCCAGCTGGGGCACCCCCAAACTTGAGGTGCAGGGCCCCAGTCAAGGTCAGGTAGCACCTGTAGAGTGAGAGGACATGGGCACAGACCACACAACTGTCTCAGATTCCCAGACACAGGGCGAGAAGCCCTCCCACTCTTGGACCCAATGGACGGTCAGCTCTTGCCCCTCCCTCCTCTCAGGACCCCAGATGTGCCCAGGTCTGGCTGCTGGGGTCACCTGCCTAGTGCTCCCCCCACCCCACCGGAGGCCCTCCAGAGCTTTACTCAGAGACCGGTTAGGATGGCCAACCTGTGGGAACACTTCATTTCCTTTACTCAAAATCAACTCAAAACCCAGCTGCTGTTTAAAGACAGGCAGCGAGAGAAAAGGACTTAGAAGTGTTCATTTTGTAAAGAGATTCATCCATTATTTCTCTGACACATTGATCGCAGGATTTGATTAATAAAAATAACCAAGCTCACACCTATTAGATTACTGACTGAGCGCCGTACACGTGCTAAGAGCCTTATGCATCATTTCATGAACTTCTCACAATTACCCTGAGGAGGCTGCCGAAGAAACTGAGGCCCAAACAGACTGTGGCGGGCAGAGCTGGTTTTGGACCCGAAGCCTGCACTCCAGTGACGGACTGGCTCTCGTGGACTGGCTGTGCATGTCAGCCCCCAGGCCCCTGGGCCAGACAGAGCTGGAAGGCGGGCCCCAGGGTGGGAGGGCTCGTGGGGAGGGAAGCCCACCTGTCCGTGAGGGGCGTGATCACCAGCCGCCCACTGTTGCCCAGGTACTCGTAGCCGTAGAGGAACTCAGCATTCACAGCCCGGATGTACAGGTTGTTTTTTGTCCAGTAGTACCTGTCAGCAGGGAGAGGTGCGCCCAAGCCGTGAGGACTCCGTCCACGGGCAGGCACGTGATCGCAGAGGCACTTCTCTGGGGGGGGTGAGACTATCACCCCTGCCCACCCTGTCCCGGGGCCGTAAGGGCCAGGACCATCATACCAGGGACTGACCACACTTGCTCGTGACCCCTGCACATCTGCTCTGACCCTGGGGGCGGCAGGGCCAGCTGAGGCCCCCTGAGTAGTTCTGGCACCTGGTCAGGCCAGTCAGAACCTCCAGGTCCTGGTCATCTGGGGAGATGACATGAGGAGCGCTGCCCAAACAGCTGCCAACCCGATCCTGCACTCTCTTCCCCCCGAAACGTCATCTGTGCTCACCTCAACTGTGAGATCCACTCAAAATCATTCACGCTGACCACGTGCTCCTGAATCAGCTTGCTCACCACGTCCTTGGCATGGACCTCAATGACAATAAGTGCCGACAGCACAGCCCGCTGCATGTAGGACAGCTTGCCCCGCACCAGGGCAACCAGGTCATTGAGCTGCAGGGGTTAGGGGGTGCTGTCACAGATCGGTGTGCTCACACCGCAGGGGCTCCCCCGCCCCTGCACAGAGGGTAGGCTTCTGCCGGAGAGACCCCTCTACTTAAGGACCGGGACGGGAGGGGTGCGGGGCCAGGCAGGGGAGGGCTGGCAAGGAACTATGCAAAAATGGAGGCACGTGTGCGGCGCTTGACTCCCTTCAAGACCAGGGTGGTGGAGTTCACCAAGGAGCGCTAAGCAGGAACGTGGTGAGGAGCCGGTGCTGGAGCAAGAACAGCCCGAGGGACAGTGCAGTAAGGCCCCGGGAGGTGGCTCCCTGGCTGACCACCAGGAGGGGCACCCGCCTGCACGCAGCGTGCTCCTTGGACCCCCAGTCCCTCCCACTGGTGACTGGTCATGAGACAGCATTTGGGAGGTGCCGAGCCTTCTGCTCTTTGGCTCCAACCCCAGGCTTCTTCCAGGATGAACAGAGGGGAAAGTTCTGGGCTTCTCCTGCAGTGCAGGATGAGTGTGCAGGGAGCAGGTGCTAATCCCTTGACACCTACCTGCTGGCCAAGCTGGGGGAACAACTGGTTACTGAGGTTGCCAGCCTCCAGGGCCTCTGCCACCTCCATAGTCCAGTAGGTCTGGCACCCAGCGATGGTCACCTGGCCAGGCCAGTTCAGAACCCACCGGGGCCTGGGCATCTGGAGAAATAACATGGGCAGGGCTGATCAAGGCAGCTGCCAGCCCAAGTCTGTACCGTCTCTTTCCCTTAGACCCTTGACCTTTCAAATTCTAGTTTCAAAAACAAAACAAAGCAAAACAAATTCTAGGTCAAGTTGTTAATTCCCCCTCAAAATCAGAGAAGCCACGAAGCTATGGGTCTCTGGGACAGTCAGAGTCACCACTCCCTCAGCAGAGGGGCAGGAGGCCAGAATGTGGGACACATGGTCCTGGGTTCAAATCCTGCCTGTCACCTGTGAATCACATGCCTTCAGGCAAAAAAATGCTTCTGAGTTGACTGCAAGGTAAGTGCTGATCATAGGGCCGAGGCAGGTGACGTGGCGGAGGCCCGGCCGGAGTCGGGCTCACAGCGAACACTTGAAACATAACCGCAGCAGTGGATGATGATTAGGACTAAATCTCACTTTTCAGTTTTTTCATTTTTCCTCCCTGGGCGGGCCTCAAGGACCCCTGCCCTCAGGGTCCCTGGCTGCCGGTGAGCAGCGCAGTCAAGGCTGTAGGCAGAGGCTGGGGAGGCGGCAGCCCGGCTACTGTGGCAAGGAGCAGCACTGACCGAGGAAGGCCACGAGCAGGTTCGGAGACTACCCTGGGAGGGGAGGCGTGACTCACGGTGGGGTAGGCCTTGATGGCCCTCTCGATGATGTCCCGCACGCTGGCCTTCATGCTGCGCTCCACCTCCAGCAGCCAGTCCTCAACGTTGCTGGACGGGAAGATGGAGAAGGACAGCTGCACTTCCTCACCCTCGGCCGAGTACATGTGCGTGATCTCCAGATCCTGCTGGAACAGCAGCTGTGGGCAGGGGCGAGTGAGAAGGGGGGGTTATGCCAGGTTGGCCAGAGGCCTTGTCCACCATGGCCCCAGGGCTGACCCCACCGGTGCCCTCCATCTTCAGAACAGTGCTCGCCTGGATGGAGGTGGGAAGCTACCCCACCCAGTGCCTTCTTATCTGGGCCTCTCCTGCTTGCATGTGGGCAGGATGGGTCTACCTGTCTCCAGCTATGGCCCAGTCCACTTGGAGAGGGCAACTAAGCCCACCCAGCCCCGCATGCCCCCTTCGTGTGCAGGTCTATGGAGCCACCCTTGGAGATGAGGATGAGGAGAGTCAGGAGCCTCTGGATTTAGGGTTTCGCAACCAGCCAGCACCTCAGTACACTGGGAGGACAGGGATTCCCTGGAAAGGTCGAGGGGTTCTACAGTTCCTCCCCCTGGTCCCAAGTAGATCTTCAAGGACCAGGAATCCCACTTGCCACCTCATTTCCTGCTGGAAGGACTTGGGGGAAGAGAAGAGCTGTTCTCCTTGGTGCCCCAGTTCTCCTGACCCTGAGCCCCAGGTCCAGTTACCCACCCGGGCGATGTTCTCGAAGCACTTGCGAAGGTGGGGTTGCACAGCAGTGGGGTCCTTTGTCTGGGACAAGATCTCAAGTAGCTCGTCATCAGACAGGAAGTAGAATCTGCCAGGGAACAGGGGTGAGGGAAGGAATCAGGCAGTTCCTGGGTGCCAGCTGCCCCGGTACCACTGACATCTCTAGACCTCAGCATCATGGGCAGGCCAAGTGACAGAGTGGGCATGGGCCAGTGGTACCCACCTGGGGAAGGATCTCCGCTTGGTCTCCAAGTACTCTCTGAGGCCCTTATGTACCATGTCCAACAGCTTGTTGCAGTCCCGCAGGCTGTCCAGCAGCCTCTGGTCGGAGCACACACTGATCACCTGCATGGCCAGGCCAGGGAGAAATCGGAAGTGAGCACGGTCCAGTTGAAAGGTGACAGCGTGAGCTCAGAGAGCACCCCCACCAATCAGAGACCCTCAGTGGGGCCTGGGATGGAAGAGGGGCAGGAAAATGACCCTGAACCAGAGGTGGCATCTATTACCCTGTCAGCTCCACAGAGAAAAAGTCTTTGGTCAAAAAAATTAGGGTTAAACAAAACCCAGGGATTTTATTTGCTGCAAGACTTATCGGGACTTCTAAAATGTCCAAGAGGTAAAGTATCAGCTGTTAAGTGTCTAAGAAATGTGGCTCAAAAGTGGGGAGCCCACTCAGGGGGACACAGGCCAAGACCAAAGTCTTGGACTTGCTCTCCCTCCAGTCTTGCTCTGGAAGAAAGTGACCGGGAACCCCACACACTGCGACCCGCGCCCTCGGCCCGGCGGCCCCCAGCCTGCGTGAGCTTGCCTCCCGGTTCTCGTAGACATTCTTCATGAGCTTCCTCCAGGTGCGCTCCATTGTCTGGTAGCGCTTGCTCTCCACCGGCAGCTGCCGGTTGATGTCCTCAGAGCTGAAGATGGGCTCCAGGTAGAGCCAGGACCGCTGACAGTTCAGCCACTCCTCCAGGACTTCCTGGTCAAGGCATGGACGGTCAGGGCTGGGGTTCCAGCTGGGTTCTTCTCCCCTGACTGAGACATTTCACCCCAGCCAGAGTGCTGGGCAGACTCCTGAGCACCAGTCAGAGTCCATGGGGAAATTCCTAGATGGTACTGTCAGTCCTCAGTGCTCGAGGGAACAAAGAGGCGACATGGATGACTGCCCTCTACAGAACCCCAAATCCTCCACAGGATGCGCAAGCCTCATCAGAACCTCGGGACCCACTCTTCCCTGGGAAGGTGCTTCCCTGGGGGGTGCTCTCTGAGCCCACACTGTCACCTTTCAAGTGGGAAGAAGTGGGTCCCGAGGTTCACTTTTCAACTGGGAAGAAAACCACACCCAAACCTGCAGACTCCAAAATCATAGGAGAAAATTCTTGGAAGGTCAAACTAAGTCTCCTTTCCTAGGAGAACTTTTGGGTCTGTCACTCCAGGATTCTGAGGTTTACTGGGACTAGGGCTTAAAATCCCTACAATACTCTCTGAAACATTAGCCCAAGCACAAGACAGCTTCAAAACAAGCCACTCTCCCTTCCACTTTCTATTTCCCTTTCAGGATTTATCTTGATTTTTCATATCAACCAAACTCACTGACTCCTTCATTTATATATTCACTCATTCTCTTCCTCGTGAGATGCGTGAGGAAGAGATGGCACAGAGAACACATGGGTACCCGGGAAAACAGAGGGGCACAGGATGAGGTGCCTGCCCTGGAGGGACCACATCTACTAACAGCAGATGTGGTCCTGCCTCTGAACTGACAAGGGCCTGGCAGGTGTGATGGGCTCTGTAGGAAGCACCAACTAAGGGCCTCCATGGGAACACTTTGAGGGTGAGTAAGGGGGGATCAGTGTCTGCTTAATGCTGAGCCTTGGTGGAAATGGGAATTGGGGATGAAACTTCAGTTGGAGGGAACAGCATGAGCAAAGGAGCAAAATCAGGGCCAATGCTCATCTTCTCAGGCTTCTCCGGTGATCCAAGGAGCATCCGGACCGTGCTCCTTACTCAGTTCGGGCCTTCCCTGGAGGTTCTGAACAGCTCCCCGGAAGGGCCCAGGGAAGGAGCTGGCAGCCTCAATAGTAGGTCTGGCTCCAGCGCTGTCCTCCGGGGCTCTGCAGACAGTCCCTGTGTTTGGCCTGAGACCCCTAAAGGGGGGCAGTCCCCAGTGCCCTGGCTCTTTCATCCGAACTAGTTCCAAGTGGTGTGTGAATGGGACACTCAGAGCAGAGTGGGAGAAGGTACTGAGGAGCCTCAGGACTTCAGGGTCTAGCCCAGAAAGTTCTAAGGTTGGAGGTCGTGGTTGTCCCACGCAGAGACAGCCCTTTGACCACCTACAGGCAGCTCCTGTGTCCCTCTCCTGGACAAGAGGGACCTGCCAGGGAGCCAGGAAACGCGCTGACCTGGGCCAGGCGCTCCACCACTTCAGGCCACCTCCACCCCCTGTGTGTCAGGGCGCTGGCGGGGAGGGGAGGGCTCTGGGAGGGCAAGCTGGCCCACCTGAGTCAGCTTCAGTTTGCTCTCCCAGGAGTTGATGCGCTGTTCGAAGGGCTTCTTGTAGGGCGAGAAGGACATGCCCTGCGTCATGACAATGTGGTCGTCCAGCAGCTGCGAGGCCTCATCCGGGCTCTTGAGGATGTAGGTCTCGGTCTCCTTGTAGGGCAGCACATTAAACAGCATGGTCGACCACTCCTTCTCCATCTTGTCCAGTGCCTGGGGGTGAGACAGTCAAGGCTGGTGGTGGGGTGGGCCGGCTGGTGAGCTGGCTGGCATCGCCGGGCTCTGCCCAGCCACGACCTTTGCTCAGGCCCCTCTGGCAAATACTCTCTACCAGTCTGGTCAGCAAGTTGCCTGCAGGTTCTCACCTGAATTCAAGGCCGGCTGGTTCTCACACATGTGCTGCATGTGCATAACACGCATGTACACACGTCAGTTAGGATTTCTGATCCCAGTTCTAGGACTCACCGACTTTGTCATGAGTTAAGCCCTCTCTGACCCTTAGTTTACTCCTCTGTTAAATGAGGGCACTGCCACCAGGTCCTTCCTAAGAGAGGAGGGACTGAGCCACCACGGGAATGGGAGACACTGGCCAAGCACTCATTCCCGCGATAAACCCACGTGACAGAACGCACCTCTACCCTTGGGCCTGGAGAGTGCCCCCAGGAATGCTGCTGGGCAGGACTGGCGGGGGCAGGGGGGCCCGCTGGTGGCTGCCCACCTGCTCGATGGCGTACTCCTTGCTGGCCACTTCGGCCACCTTGCTGATATTCTCGATGTGGTCCTGCAGGTTCATCTCGAGGCAACGGGAGAAAGTCAGGTTGGCTTTGGGCCTGACGTTGACGTCGATCTCAGTGGACAGTAACTCCCAGTGCCGGTTCCGCATGCCAGGGTTGCGCAGCCCCTGGATCAGCGGGATATACGGCTTGAACTCCTCGATGCGGGCCTGGATGTCTAAGGCCACTTCCTGGCAGGCTGTGGGGCAGGGCAGGCAGGTATGAGAGGCAGCCAGCAAGGGCCTGGGAGGAGGGGCTGGGAGAGCCTGGCCTACCTGGAACGTCCCTGAACTGCTTCACGCACTTGTGCATGGTCTTGAAGGACTCGACGACGTTCTTCTCTAACTGCTCAGCATCGATGGCAGACAGGGGGTCGTTCATCCAGCTCTCAGACCAGCGCAGCCAGTCAGAGGCTGTGGTCCAGAGGTCCAGGTAAGGCTGGAAATCCTTCACCATCCTGGAGAGCTTCTCATACTGGAAGGACGGAAGAGCCAGGGCTGTCTCGTGCTCCCCGGCCTCTCCCTCTGCCTCCGTCGGGGGTCAGGTTCTCTCGCCCCCTCCTTGCTCCTGGCTACTGTCTCCGGCTCTGTTCCCGTGGACCTGAACCTGACCTCCCTTCTTCCTGCCCTTCACAGGTCTGGGCTCAGGCTGAGCAAGTCCTGCACTGACCCTCAGGCCTCCCGCCTGGTTCCAACCAGCTTCTTGCCTTGAAGCCCGTGGGCAGGTCATTTCCTCTCTCCAGCCTGCTCAGTTCTGCCCCCCAAAGCCAGGGCCTGCATGGTTCTGATTCAGGGCAGGGTTCTGACCTGGTTGCCAGTCGCGTCTCATGCATAGAGGGGCCCGCACACCCACAGGAACCTACATTAGTGATGGGTAAGCCAAAGATGCGCTCGCGGTTGTTGTAGAGTAAGGCCAACTGCTGGCATTCCTTCAGCTGCTTCTTGACCCTCCGCACCTCATTGGCGATCTCATGTGCTCTTGCAATCTCCACATGGGTGGAAAAGCCAGCTACCACCAGCTATGGGCCAAGGAGTAAGGGGTCGGAGGCGGCCACAGCCCCATCTGTGCCCATGCATCCTCCCTATACGCCCAGGAGCCCAAGGTCCCGAGGGATCTTCTCCCAGTTCTGAGGGGCTTTGTTCTCCTGGCCACCGCTGGCAGATAGGATACCCACGGTAACATGGCAAGATCAGAGTGAGTCCCAGGGCCCTGAACACTGCACCCACTGCCCACTGGGGCTCTTTGCTCCTCTGAACTTTTCTGGATCTTGAGGTGAGATCAGGCCTGGAGAGCTGTGTGTGGTCGGGAGCTGGGAGTGCCCGCCAGCCCCACCTGCAGTCCTTCCAGCTTCTCCTGGAAGTTGTTCTGATCCATGATCTGGATTTTGCGGAACTTCTCCTCATCTTCTATGTGCTGCTGCTGCACTAGCTCAATCTGCCCAAGGATCTTGGAAGGCCAGTAGCTGGCAGCCCATCTGGATGGGGCAGAGGTGAAGATTGGGGGAAATGGCATAGCTGAAATCTTGGGGTAGACAGGCTAGGCAGGGGCACCCAGGATGAGAGGAGAATGGGGGAGCTCAGGCAGCAGCTGGAATATCCGGGGTTGGGCACCGGGAAGCAGGTGTGAGCTGGAAGGCACCACTGCCACCCTCAGCGTGTGGGCCTGCCTGGCAGGGCAGTCCCTGACCGGGACATTGGTCAGGGAACAGTGGTAGGCATCTCAAGAGGTGCAGATCTCATGGGCCCGGTGCAGTGATGGGTGAGGTAGGGGTGGGGTCTGAAATGAGGGGAGTGATGTCGAGTTCCCCTCTTAAATTCCACGCTCTAAAGAGTCCTGACCTCAGCTGAGGCAAAGGAACAGCATCTGACCCGCGTTTCCTAGGTGACCAACCAGGGCCGCACGGCCAGCTTCCTTCATATTGGACCAACTCCCTTTGCCTGGCTGTAGTGGGGGGCTCTGTGGGACTCAGGGATTCTGCCCGCAGCTGGCGTAGGGAGGCTGACCCTGGCAGGCCCCTCTGAGCACCAGGAGGCCACGGGAAGCCAGGGCCTTGGGGCCGCTGGGCAGGACTCCCAGGGGCCAGTGGCAGCCTCTCCTGGGCCTGCGTCCGAAGGCTCCTCCAGTCTAGGAGGCAGTCCCCGGAGTCCTTGGTAAGTCAGCCCCAACCAGAAGCCACTCACCGTAACACTGGACTGGGTGGGAACAAAGGCCCCTCCTCCGGGACCGCCCACCAGGCTGGGCTCTGCCTTCTTAGCGTTCCCCAGGACCCCAAAGGGCCCCAACCACAGACAAGGGGGGCCTAGGGTTGGGGAGCTGTCAGGCCAATGACGGGGCAGGGAATGGAGATGGGGACGGGGTGCTGCAAGGTCCCTGGGCCGAGAGGTCCAGATGATTCCTTTCTGCCCCACTGGCCACCTGGCCCGGTCCCCACGTGCAGGATCGTGGCCTTGGTGTCCCGGAGCACCCTGCTGTTGGGGCTCTCAGCCTGCAGCAGTCAGGACATTAGCAAAGCAGCTGCACCCCCCCACCTCCTGCTGTCCACATCTGCCTGGTGTGGGGACCAAGCTCCCGCTCACTTGTCGTTGAAGTCGTCTACGCCGAGGCTGTAAAGGAACCCGTCCATGACCTGGTAGTCGCCCATGACCTTCGCAATTCGCTCCTGCAGGGACAGGCGGCGCTGAGAACTGCATGTGTGTTGGGAGTGCCGGGGGCCGCTGATGACGGGGCAGGGAGAAGCGCAGGTACCTGGGACCTGGCTTCCCAAGTGGTTGGGAGCTAGGGAGGGGCTGCTTTCTCACAGAGAGAGGGGAGGCCCAGGATGGGGAAGGCGGTGTGGGGTGGAAGGCCCTCCCCGGGCTCAGGGCTTCAAGGCCAGGGCCACGGCCACCAAGTCTCCAGCCTCTGGCCCCAGCCCGGACCGTCCACCGCCCCGACCTCCCGGCTGGCCTAGCCCTGAGTTTCCATCAGGAACCTGCCTCACAGCGCCCTCCACACTCCACCTGGCCTCTGTGTACCTGCCTCACCGCTAGCGTCCCAGCCCCTGCCCATCGCCCGCCCCAGTCTCCTGTGTCCCTAGCCCCCGGGTCCTCTGCATGCCCACCTGACCTCAGCCCCAGTGGGTCCTGGACAGTGACCCCTGTCTGCCAGCTCACCTCCAGCCCCACCAGCTTCTCAGGGATGCTCTTCATCCACTCCCGAAGCTCGGCCAGCTCCTCGATGCTATTGGGCTTCTCGTAGATCTTGCGGCTGATGCCTCGGAACTCCTCACAGATCTGGCAGATCAAGGAAGGCTCTGAGGAGGCAGTGTGCCCCTCCCTTGCCTTCCCTAGGGCCTGCTCCTCCTTCGGGTCCCCAGTGTTCCCCGCAGCCTGTCCCAGCCCACCACACCCTGCAGCGCACTCGGAAAGGGCGCTCAGCCAGCTCCTCGGGCCTCGAGGAGGGTGAGAGTGCAGCAGCTCTTCACTCTGCCTCCCGCAGCTGCTCGCACACACGGGCTTCTGAGCCTGCACTTGCCCAGCCTCAGCGCTCGATGGATCTCTGCAGGGTGACCTCTGTGAGAGCTTCCTGGTTGTCTGTGAATTTAGGGAAGGAGGCAGCAGCACCCCCTTCCTGGGACCTTCCTTTCTGGGGCGGTACCCTACAGACAGGCAGGGTCAAAGGCGCGTGACTTCCAGATCCTGCCACTGGCCTGGGCGTCCGCAGTCAGCGGGGGACAGTTTGCTCTTAGGAGTCCACCATGGTGTCTTACTGTGGTCAGTGGGACCCAGTGGGGGCAGGGTGGCACTTACGTTGTCCACCTCCTCGTGCAGCTTTTTGGCGAGGATGTCCAGCATGGAAGTGGCCAGGGCCTTGCGCTTCTTGGACAGGCTCTGCTTGACATTGTCAACATTGATGTAGAAGGGCCCGATGACGATGCTGCTGGGCAGTGAGCTGTCCAGGATCTCCTTCTCCCGAAGGTGGGCGAGCACCACTTCCCGCACCACCTCGGCTGATGGGCACTGCGTCTGATAGTCCCTGCAGCGGGCAGGCAGAGAGTAAGAGAGGGGAGTGTCTCCCAGACACACAGACACAACCAGAGGTGCATGCACGCACTTGAGGAAGGTGGCGATGTCGTTGTTGTTCAGCTCCAGGTACTTGCTGTACTTCTGGGCGTAGGCCTGCAGGGGGATCGTGGCCTTGCGCAGCGCGTGGGCGACGGCGGCCCGCAGCTCCTCCACAAGCGGCTCGTGGAGCCCCACGGACTCCAGCAGGGGGTTGCCGCTGATAAAGATGTCCTCCATCACCAGCTGGGGAGCCAAGGGGGGGAGGGGGCAGGGGTTGGAGGTGTGACCCAACGACTGAGGGGGTGGCAGTGAGGCCAAGCACAGAGCAGGGCGGGGTAGGCGGGGGGGTCTCCTGTGGTCTCTTAGAGGGGACTGTGGACTGAGGCAGGGTTGGGAGCCCTCAGTGAGGGGCAGGGTCTTCCACGGCCTTGCCCAACGCAGCCACAGCCAAGGAAAGATGCCGACTAACAGCGCTGACTGACCCCAGGGAGACGAGGAGTCTGGAGCAGGTACTAAGGCCCGGAGAGTGTGTGGAGCACGCTGTGTCCTGAGCGTGGAGGTCAGTATGCCACACTTTGAGGTGAAGAGAGAGGTCAGGAGCCAGGTGGGCCAAGGGGGGGACGTGTGTCACTCATAGCTGTGGCCGCAGTGGCTGAGTGGCCATTTCCAACCACAGGCTTGGTGCTGGCAGCGAAGTGACCTGAGGCTAAATTCCAACCCAAGTCTACAACACGGGGCTATCTGTGTTCCCAGGTCAGCCTGCAGCGAGAATCAGAGGGCTAAGCACACAGCCGGGTGGGCGACCCGGGATATATGTGAACTGCCCCAAAACTCCAGGCAGCACCCTGCGGCTCCAGCAGTCAGAGCAGGGGGTCGCTCGCTGCAGGGGCGTTGTACCTTCTCCAGCTGGGGTACCGCGTGCGTGGCCAGGATGCCCTTGTCAAAGAGGTTGAGCAGTGACATCTCGAAATGCTCTGGTGGGGTGCTGAAGTGCACCCCTGAGCTGTCCAGCACCAAGTCCACAATGAAGAGGGGATTCTTCCGGGGCCTGTGGGGGCAATGGCCAGGCTGACCGTGGCAGGGACCTGAGAAGATTTATGCATAGCAGGCCCAGCCTTCTGCCCCCTGCAGCAGAAGGGCACCAGGAAGAGGGAGAACTCCCAGGCAACGGGCAATGCCTGTTTCTATTTCACCTATTCAGCCTGTCGTCTGTGAGGGGCCGTGCTTTCCCCCTCCTCTAGCACTCTGCCTGGTTCACGGTGTGCTCAGAGGCCCTATTCTCTGCTGAGCAACTCAGTGACTGAGAAAATAAAGCTGGCCAGAGAAAATGCAAGCGTGAGCTGGTAGAACCTCCCCCCACTGGTGGGACGATAGGCCCCCCCACTCTCCAGGGCCTGGCAGCGCTGAGCACCCCAACCCTGGCCTCCCCAGTTTCCCCACTCCTGACACTGTGGCCACTGAAGCCCGCCAAGGAATAGTCGTGCTGCTACAGGCCCCCGCCCCCAGCTGCCCCACCTGTAGGGGCTGTTCATGAAGTCTTCGCCCCAGACCATGTCGTCTGGGCAGCCGAGCACGCTGTGACAGGCGTCACTGATGAACTGCGAGAAGCTGGCCAGCGAGTCCTGCACCAGGAAGCGCAGCGTGTCCTGCAGCATGTACTTGATCAGCTCCATCAGCTTGCGCAGCTTCGACATGAGGTACACCTCCCAGTTGGTCTCATAGAGGTTGTACCAGCCCTTGCTCATGTCGCGCAGGCTGCTGCGCATGGCCACCTTGAGCGTGCTGATCCAGGTGTCCTTCAGGAACATCTGCACCTGAGGTGGCCACAGGTGATATCACAGGAGGCCCACTGCCTGTAGCCACCTTACTCGGGCACCAGGGTGCTGGGGCAGCCTCAGGACTGAGACGGCCACAAGGGATCCTCCCCTGACCCCAAAATACTGCCAAGCCCTGCCACCCAATACCTCATGAGGCCCGCGCACCAGGCTGCTATGGGGAACGTGTGGGAGCAGAAACAGGGCCTTCCCTTCAGCCAAGGGAGAGACACAGAGAATAGGCAGAGCGAGAGACAGAGACCCAGCATGGAGCTGAGAGGCAGGGTGGAGGGGCTTTCTCTCAGGCCTGCGGGAAGCTCTCCCATGAGACTGCACCTCTCCACCCTCAGACCTTAATCTTCAGGTAGATATGAGGGTCCATGGGGGTTCTGCCTCCCTTAGACAAGCAGTCTATATCCCAGGGTTGAGATAGCTAATGAGTGGAAAGGGGACTCAGCCTGGTTCCCCTTTTGTCACCAAGCTGAGCCATCCCCTTGGCACCCACCCCGGCCTCCTACAGGGTCTGAAAGAGGCGAGGCCTGGCCTGGGAGGCAAGGGCTGCAGCCTCCCTGGTCGAGCTCCACTTCCCCAGCGGCTCCTGGTCTGTCAGGGTGGTGGCTCCCTGGCCTGAGTGCCCCTTTGCGTCTCTGAGGCCCACGCACCTGGGAGAAGGTTTGTGACTGGATCTGCTCAAACTCTTCCAGGCGGCTGTACTTGGACAGGTTTGAGTGGAATAGGGACATGGAGGTCACCTTGTTGCACTCGGCCCGCACCTTGCTGAGGGCCGTGATGACCTCTGGTCGCGTGAGCAGGGACACGAAGGTGAAGTCCTCCTTCTGCTCCAGGAAGGGGTACTTGGGGACTTCCACCAGCCCTGAGGGATGGGGCCAAAAGCCAGGTCAGGGACACTCCATGGGTCAGGACGGATCCAGAACGGTGTTACTGGGAGGATACAACTCCTGCCTCCCCCCGCCCCCAACAAAAGAGACACCCATGTCCCCAGACCCTTCCTTTCTCATGCGCTGCCTGAGTGGCCCCAAAACCCCAAAGTGAGGTGCCATCTCTGGTCTGGGTGAACAAGCCCCTCCAAGCCCCCCGGGGTCACAGACACTTTGAGAGGGTTTCAGCTTCAGAGCCATTCACCCCCATTCACCTTGCACACAACCTCTGAGGCCCATGTGGGACCTGCCCTGGAGCATTAAGAAAAGAAGACAGGGCCACCCTGGTGGCGCGGCGGTTAGGCACCGTGCGCTGTGGAGATGTCAGCAGCGGCAACGCGAGTTCAACACCGGGCCGGGGGAGCTTCCCACCTGGCGCAGCAGACCTCTCCTGCCTCGCCCGCTGCTCTCCTCAGCAGTGTGTTTCCGCTGATCTGCCTATTCTGCTCCCCACTCTGTCTCTGGCGAACCCTCTCGCCGCCCCCACGCCTCTGGCCTGAACCCCAGCTTGTATGCATAAATAAATAAATACTTAAAAAGAAAAAAGAAAAGAAGACAAAGGCCCAGGACTCTTGAGGTACCAATGTCCGCACCACACCCTGACTTCCTGGGAATATGACACAGGTGGAAACTGGGTCACAAACCGATATCAGCGGGGCTGAGGCGCTCAAAGCAGGGGGGTCGGGGGACCCAGTATCCCACTCTAAGACTCAGTCCGCCACATGTCAAACAGGCAGTAACGGCAGCCTCTTCTTGCTACTGCAGAAAGAAGGGGCTGTCTCCCCCGGGCCAGATAATCCGAGCCCTCTCACCTGCTGCGGAGCACTGCTTTCCTAAAACATACTCACCCTGCTGCTTGGGCTCAGATTTTTAAAGAGCTCTGTTCTACCCTCCCACCCACACCCCCAGCTCTCCAGGCAGTCCGGGGAAAGGGGCTGAAAGCTGGGGACAGGACAGGTGTAGGTAAATTTGGGGTCAGATTCCTACATTGGCAGAGACCTTCAAGAGGGAGGAGTGAACGGGGCTCTGAGCAGGTCGGTGGCTCCAGGCCCCTTCGTGCAACCCCCTCACCTCTTTTGGGCACCTTCTCCTCCTCCTTCTTGGGCAGGGTCACATAGAAGAATGTGTCAGGCTTGGAGGCGACGATCTGGTCAAAGTTGATCTTGTTCATGCTGCGCTCGTAGTCCAGGTTCACTTCTCTGGAGAGATTGCTGAGGTGCTCCAGAACCCTGCCCCCAGGAAGGGAGATGGGGAGTCAGGAGGAGCCACTCCCTCTCATCCCCCAACTGTGGGCCCGCTGGAGCCCAGACTGTGCTCCCACATGGACCTGGGGATGTGAGCTTGAGGCTCCCCCCTCTGAATTCCTGGGTGCACCCCTCCCACAGGATCCCCCTAGCTAACCTCCATCGCGCCTCTCTCACACCACCGCCTCACCCCCACTGCATCGGTCCCTGAGTCTGCCCATTTTGCTTCCTCCTTCTCAGTGTCATCTTAGCGGGGACCACACTCCCTGCCTGTTCTGATCCACTCAAATCTGGTCATGTTCTTGTCTTGCTTAACTTCCATTCTAGGGTTCCCTGGATCCTAGAGTAGAGCCAAAACTCTTTTGGGACCCAAGAGGCTCCTCTAGTTGACTCTACCCTGCAGCCCCCACCTCCTCTCAGGCCACTTCCCTGTTCCCACCCAGTTCCATTCATAGGCGGCCACTGAATTCCCAAAGGCACTGAGCGCTCATTCATCCCAAAGCCTTGGCATATACTGTTCCTTCTGGTGGCCACATGCTGATCCATCCAGTCCCTACTTCTGCCTGAGCAGCCCAGGGTCCTCACTCCTAAACTGGGCTCTGAGCTACAGAACCACTGGGCCTGGGGGGAGCTTGCACACCATCTCCACCCTTCTCACACAGGCAGGCCTCAAGGCATTTTGTTCATTCTTCATTCACTCACACACTGAGCACACCTTCTGTGCTAGGCACCTGGCTGCATTCCTCCATGCCTCGTGGGTCTGGTTCTTCCTGACTTTATCTTTTCTGTTCCTTTTACCTTTGTTTACTCCAATACCCCTGAAAAGGTTATGGAAGTTCTGGGAATTGCACGCTGAGGAAATCTCAAGTGCCTGCAGTCTACTCTTGCACCAGGGCAGAGGGACATTGTAGAGAATTTCACTGACAGGGGACTGGCCTCGCCTTCAACAGGCTCTCAACAAGGCCCAGAAATGCACTCTCATCCCTCTGCCTCGCCCCTCCCCAAGTCTCCCTCATCTCAGCAAGTACCCAGGACCTGAGGTGAGCCTCGCTGTTTCACTGCCCTCTTGGATATGCACTTGGCTCGTCCAACCTATAAGCAGGTCTCACTGACCCCATCTCCAAAGAAACCCCAACTAAATGTACTTCATGGCTGCTTCTTAGCCACGAAGCTCGCCCCGGCGATCAGCATTGTCTCCAGCCTGGGTGATAGCATGAGTCTCCTCACTGACCTCCCTGCCTCTACTCTGGAGCCCTTACAGTCCGTTCTCCATCTGGCAAGGGGGGAAAGAAGAGACATCTTAAACATGTCAAGGGGTAAATGTGTCCACTGCTCAGAGTCCTCTGCTGGCTTCTCACAAGAAGGAGGCCTGTGACGCACTTTATCACACCCACGTGACACGGCCCAGCCTCCCACTGCATCTCCCCAGCCACTGCAGCCACATTCTCACCCTTCCGCTCCTCAACCCCTCAAAGTGTCCCTACCTCTCAACTTGGGCATGGTTGTTCCCGCAACCAGAGTCCTTTTCACCTCTTACTTTTTTTTGGTCTCAGCTCCAAGTTATCACCCCAATAAGACTTTCCCTGACCATCTCATGTAAAAAGCTCCTTCAAGACACCACTGTTTCCTTATCTTGCTCTGTGGTCACAGTAGCCCAGTCATAGAACTTTCTCATTGTCTGTCTTCCTGGCAAGACTGAGGGCTCTGAGGGAATGAGGAAGTCCTTTGTTGAGTGTGTTCACAACTGTGTCCCCCATGCCTAGTGCAAGGTGGATACTTATCATGCGTGTGTGCTTGATGTCCACTTCTTCCCAATCACACCTCACTTTCACTCCAGAATTCATTCCTTTCTCACTTAACTTTGGAGAAGATGACAGAGCCTCTGCTCCAGGGACACCCCAACTAGTCTAAGCCCATGATAGTGGAAGTAATTGGTTCAGGAATAGAGAATGTGACCCAGCTATGGTCAATGATTGATGCAGATACAAAAACAAGCCTTCAGGACAAATTCTGTAGTATCATTCATGAGCCAGAGTTCCCCAGGGGATCAGTGACTGGACTTCTCCAAACCACACCTGCCTAGCTGCTTCCTCTATCATTTCCTGCTTCCTTCCGTCCTTTATAGGGTTCTCTTGAGAGGAATTCATCAGTAAATCACTTGTATAAAACTCTGCTTCTTGGGAACACACCCTCTGGCCGGACTCAATGAATACTAGACCTCATGCTTTTGAGAGGATGTTTGAGCCCAGTATCTTTGCTACTGGGCTAGTTATAGCCAAAAATACTCTAAGTGATCTAAAACTCAAGAAATGTAACTCTGGACAAGCAGAGTAATGACATAATTTGACTCTCCCAGGCCATTCTCAAAAAATAAACCATAATAACAAAATTAAAAAAGGCAAGAACTACAAACAACACTACCAAACCTCACACCTTCAGCATAACTAGAATAAATAGAATGCCAAACCTTACATTAAGTGGAAAATAAACATCAATTGCCAGTGAGCTATCACTCGTACTCCTGCTTAAGCCTTCATGGAGAGCAAGGGAAGTCTGAGAGAAACTGCACAGAAGAGGGAGTAAAGGTAACTCTAAGATTAATCCAAAGTCCTGCCAGGAAGAGAAAGTCTACCTCAACTGTAAAAACAGAATAGATTTGGGCTCATGCACTCAAGGTAGCTGTCTTTGAAAAGCATGACTTATGAGGAAGGAAGGGATAAGTAAAGAAGTCCTTTAGAGACTGGAAGATGAGAGCAAAGATGCAAAAGTGAAAATTAAGGTCCTGCAAGATAAGAGAGAACAAAAAACTGGAGGACATACATCCCCTCTCCCCAAAGCACACACACACCCCAAAACAAAACAAAACAAAACAAAACCTCAACTATAGTTTACCACACTAACAGAAGAGGTCGCCCTTGAACCAGGAATCTTGTAATCATCCCAACTCCAAGAGATGAATAGGTGAAAGTAAACAAAGGTACTATGTTTAAAGCTACTATGGGATATAAAGCTACTATGAGAAAAAGAGAGAACACCTTAGCTGATGAAAATTTTCATCTACCCTCACCCCCCTTGAGAAGAACCAAAGACAAAGGGAAAGAAGAAAACTAACACACTTCAAACTTAACTAAATATCCTTATGCAAAAGAACATCTTGAATAAGAAATTCAAAACTAAAACAGAGAAGCAGGAAAATAAGAGGAAGAAAAGGTACTTAATTGAACTCTGGGTGGAAAATGGAAGAAAAAAAATTATCTCAGGAAGAATGACTAAGTTACAAGGTGCCCATGGAAGAATAGAGTCAAATAAAAAATGAATATAACCAAGAGCATGAAAATGAAAAAAAGAAAGAACTGAAAAGCATCATCAAGTGGTTGAATCAGAAATAAGCAAAGAAAAAGCAAGACAGACATATGAAATCTCTGATGAAAAAAAGCAAAAACAATGGAATATAACTAATATTTAAAACTATAATTCAAGAGAGATTTCCAGAAATAAAAGACATCTGAATTTATGTTTTTCAAAGGTCCATCGTGTACTTGGAAAAATCAACCTAGAATGATCAACTTTGAGTCATAAACTAGTGAAATTATTCAATTTTAAGGATTAAAAAAAAGTCCCCAAGACCTCCAAAACAACTTACAAGGAGTTAGATTGCCAGCAGACTTCTCAAAAGCAACATACAAAACAAGGCAACAAGGCATTTTCAAAACTCTCAAGGAATAAAAAAAGTGTGAATCCAGAATTTCATAGCCAGTAAAACTGTCCTTCAAGGTTCAAACATGCAAGAACTCTATGAACTCCATACCTGTGAGCTCCTTTATGAGAGCTCTAATAAAATAGAAACTTTATCCTGTCAGTGGATAATAGGGTTCAAGACACACTACCTCAAAATATGGCGTCTTGGCATTTCAATTTTGAGAAATGACAAATGCAGGAAGGACTCTCTGACCGTCCCCTGAAACAGATCATGAGACACTCTTGTGGCCTCCCTATTCCTGGGAGAAAGGGACATTCTTAGCTCCAAAGTGAAGGGAGATGACAGGAATCTAAATAGCCGCCTCACTAAATCCCCCAGGCTTACTCCTTTTACAACCTTTAGCTCATATTCTTTATTCTATCACATTTTATCATAACTCTTCACTCTCCAAACCCAGCATAAAAGTGACCAGGTTTAACCACTTTAAGTCTTCACTTGCTTATGGAGTTTCCTGTCACATAAAAGTTATATAAAATAATTTGTATGATTTTCTCTTGTTAATCTATGTTTTGTTACAGATCCCTAGCTGAGAACCTATAAGGATAAAAGGAAGAAGGATTTTAAATTCCTTCCCTACAAGATGATGGGGGAAATTGATACATTTCATACACAGGCTTCCCCTGCAATCTGAAAGTAAAGCATTCCTATGAAACCTTTCATAAGTAGAAAGGTATAAAGAAGTAAATAATTCATATGGGATTTTTTTTGAGAATTCTCAGACCCAAAAAATAACCTACCAGTGATATCAAATAACACAAAGCCTGAAATAACACTAACATACAGTCAAAGCAGAAATGATATGTGACATACACAGCCAGTATAGGAAAGAGCTTGGTTGTGCCATTCTGGCTATTTTAGTTGTGTTCTCTATCATGGCTGCTGCAAAACAAACACTGAATGTTATTTGCACAGTATGCCTTCTGTCTGAAAAGTCAAAATCCTCATCAGATTTCTTTCAGTTAATGAAAAATGATACAAGCCCTCAAATAACACTGGTCAACAAAGTTATACAAAAGTCATATTACAGAAATAAAATTAGTCATTTCCTATCAATTTGTATGTGCTCAACATGAATATAACAGTCAAATTCTAATGTGGGCTCTAGTTTTTTTTTTTGTAATCTGCAATAAATTGATTTTTACATCACGAAATGCATGCCAATCAATCACTGGGCAACAAATTTTTACAAAAGTCATGTTACTGAAATAAAATCAGTCATTTCCTATCAATTTGTATGTGCTCAACATGAATATGACAGTCAAATTCTAATTTTGGCTCTAGGTTTTTTTTTTAATAATCTGCAATAAATTGATGTTTACATCACGAAATGCATGCCAATAGTAATAGGTCTATGGTTAATACCTGTAAAAAATCAAGTCATAGACTTCTTCTTAGATTTCTTCGCTTGTTCCTTGTACAGCTGTTCAAGAGCATCTCTGGGGAGTGTCCAGCAGTAGTCAGCCAGCATTGTAGTGGACCATTTTCCCTGGAATCTTTGTTCCATTGATGCGATATCTTGATGAAAACGTTCGCCATGTTCATCACTAACCATACCAGTTTTCAGGGACGAAATCCAGATGGGAATGAAGGAAGTGGATCTTTAGAGACATATTGCAGCCAAGTTTCTGCCACTGTATCAGCATGTCTTCTACTAGTTCTTTGTAGTTTTCTGCCCTAACATTCCCAAGAAAGTTTGTAGGCACTAGGCAAAAAGCATTCCATGCTTGTTTCGCATCACCCTGCAGCAAGTTGTTGAACCGGTCATCTCAATGCAGACGGAAGTTTGGGTAGACCATTCTCGACTTCTTTTGCTTCATTATTTCGCCAGAAAGAGGAGGGACCAAGCAGAAGTAACAGTCTTTTATGTGGTTGCTTGGCTCTCTCCACACCATGGGGACTGCATACAGCATTGATGGTCTTTTGTCATTTAACCACTGTGAAAGCTGTTTTGTACATGTAGCACAGCATATATGCGGGGCCCAAGGCTTGTCTTAGTCACCACCTTGCATCCGAAGTAAAGATGATAAGCCTTCTTCACTTGAGAAGTGATCCTTTTCTTCTGGTTGGCAAATGTCACTTCCCCACAGATAGAGCAGAAATTGTCCACGCTATTAACGCACTTTCGAGGCATTACTGTTCTGTATTGTGCCTAAATGGATCAAATAATAACAGTTCTATGGAACAGTAGCTTAAACTGTCTCGCATAAAGTCTGAAATATTTTCAATGCTCAACCTTTCCGACAGGGCTTTCTATAGTGCACTGCTGATGTCGGCTTGCTTCAGCAGCTGCCTGGCAGTAGTATTGCATTGCATCAGAAAATGATGCAATCATCTCTGGATGATGTGTGCATGATGGTATTATGCAATGCAATGCAATATTACACCATTCTAGGCTGATTTAGGATGTTGTTGCAGTACTACTGGATAAATTTACACGGTGAAACATATAAAATGAATTACTTGAAATATCTTCAAAATGAGAGTTAATAAATTTTCCAGGCTATATTCATATTCAGCACACCAAGATACTACAGATTAGGGCCTTTTTAAGTCAGTAATGATCTCACTGTTGACCAGTGTAATATCCTTTTGTTTGACATTGCTTTGTTATATGTTTATGAGGAAAAAAATCCTAACACAAGTTGAAAGAGATGACATTATTTGAGGATGTGTTTTCATTACACATTATCTTTCTTTTTTTTAAGATTCATTTATTTATACATACAAGCTGGGGTACAGGCCAGAGGTGTGGGGCGGCGAGAGGATTCACCAGAGACAGAGTGGGGAGCAGAACAGGCAGATCAGAAATACACTGCTGAGGGGACCAGTGGGCGAGGCAGGAGAGGTCTGCCGCACCATGTGGGATTCTCCCCGGCTGGGAGTCGAACTCGCATCGCACGCTGCTGACAGCTCCACAGTGCAGCGCTCAACTGCTGCGCCACCAGGGAGGCCCACATTATCTTTCTTAAAGTCACAATTTTAAGAACCTATCAAAGATGTTAGGTGAGCCCTTGTTGTACTAATGTAGATCTTTTGTAAAGGCAAAGTAGAAAAGCTCAAACTTTCAAAAAGTAGGGGATATACTTGTATTTATTTATAGATTTAAGATAACAAATATAGAGATGATAATGAAAAAACATCATGTTAAAATATTAACTAGAAAAAAGCAACTAAAAACAGGAGGAAAATGAAATGAGGAAAGTAGAATAAGATAAAGGGATTGTTGCAAAGAAACAGAAAGGACCTAAAGCATACCATTTAATGCAAATGACCAACAGGCATATGAAAAAATGTTCAACATCCCTCATAATCAGGGAAATGCAAATTAAAACCATAATGAGATACCACCTTACACCAGTGAGAATAGCACATATTAAAAAAACAAGAAACAACAAATGTTGGCATGGATGTGGAGAAAGGGAAATCTCCTACACTGCTGGTGGGGATGCAAACTGGTCCAACCACTATGGAAAGCTGTATGGCAGTTCCTCAAACTGCTAAAAATGGATTTTCCATATGACCCGGTAATACCACTTCTAGGAATCTACCCAAAGGACACAAAAACATTAATTCAAAAAGATACATGCACCCGTATGTTTACTGCAGCACTGTTTACAATAGCTAAGATATGGAAACAACCCAGATGCCCCAAAATAGATAACTGAATCAAGGAAGATGTGGTACATACACATAATGGAATACCATTCCGCATTCAAAAAAGATAAACACATGCAATTCGCAGCAACATGGATGGAGTTAGAAGGGATCGTGTTCAGTGAAACAAGCCAGAAAGAACGAGAAAAATATCGAATGGTTTCACTTATTATAGAAATTCAGGGAAACCAAATAAGAGAGAGATATTCAGCAAGGGAGGGGGAGGATAAGGGTTCAAAACGGGGGAGAGGGGAGCACAAGGAACTGTGGTGATGGTTCACGGGTGAATCGGTGGTGAGTAACCCATGGGGAATACACTATAATGTAAAAGATACAAATAATAATAAATACATATTAAAAAAATAAAGCACACCATTTAAAATTGACAAAGCAGATATCAAAAGGACAAATAGGAAAGCAAGGAATTAAGGGCACTTTTATAAAAGGTCTAAATAAAAAGGAAAAAAAACATTAAAATAAAGTTACAAACCTTCCTAAATAAAAAGAAATTTAAAAAGTGAAAGAAGCACAAATGTTATTGTACAGTAATACTCAAAATAATTATAGCATGAAATAAGGACAGAACTGAGATCAGTCAACCATATCGATAAATGTGAATGGGCCTGATTCACTTATTACAAGAAAAATATTTTTAATTTAACCCACAATGCCATAGAAATTATTAACAAAAAAAAATTTAACCAGACCTTTCCACATGGAAAACTTTAAAACCTTATATCAAACAACTCTTTAGTGAAATAGGAACCACAAACCAAATTTTTGCAATTAAAATAAGAAATACTATATATCAGGCTGTGGACTATTTTTAAGGTAGTCATCAGAAGAAAGTTCAAAGACACACATTTATCAATAAGAATGTAAATGAGTAAATTAAATTCCTAGACACACACACACACATGCACTCACTTATATGCACATACAAACTATAAACATAACAAAATTCAAGCCAAAAGAAGGCACAAGGCCTCCCTGGTGGCGCAGTGGTTGAGCGCTGCGCTGTGGAGCTGTCGACAGCTCGCCATGCGAGTTCGACGCCCAGCTGGGGAGAATCCCACATGGTGCAGCAGACCTCTCCTGCCTCGCCCGCTGCTCCCCTCAGCAGTGTATTTCTGATCTGCCTGTTCTGCTCCCCACTCTGTCTCTGGTGGACCCTCTCGCCGCCCCACGCCTCTGGCCTGTACCCCAGCTTGTATGTATAAATAAATAAATCAAAAAAAAAAAAAAGAAGGGACAAGACAGGAAATAATAAAAGTAAAAGTAGAAATAATAAGGTATATGTAGAAAACAACCTGTCAAGTTAATAAATCTAAATCCTAGATATTTGTTAACAAATCAAGCAAATAATGATAAACAACTTAAAGCAAAATAATTTTAAAAAGAAAGCATAACTCTAGAAAATAAAAGTGACAAAGGGAAGTGAAAAAGAAAAAAAATAATTGTATGCAAAATCTACACAAATATATGTCCAAATCTAGATAGCATAATTTCCTAGAGAAAAAACAGGTACCAAAGTTGACCCCATTAAAAATAAGAAAGGGCCTCCCTGGTGGCACAATAGGGTAAGTGTCAGCACTATGAAGCTACCTGCTGCAGCCACTGCAGCACAAGTTCGATCCCCAGCCAGGGAGACTCCCACATGGTGCAGCAGACCTCTCTTGTCTCACCCACTGCTCCCCTCAGCAGTGTACTTCAGTAGGTCTGCCTGTTCTGCTCCCCACTCTGTCTCTGGTGAATCCTCTCACCACCCCACACCTCTGGCCTACACCCCAGACTTTTATGCATAAATAAAATGTTTAAATAAAAAGTAAAATAGAAATAAGAAAGCTTAAATATCAATTTCTGTAGAGAAACAGATAAAATTACAGAGCAACTATGCCACAGAAAAATCATCATGTTCAAGTGTTTTTACAAAGGAGTGAATAAAGAATAAATTATTTCAACAAAAATAAAGAAAAATGTCAAAATTCTTTATAAGAAACAAGTATAACTTTGTCTTAAATTGATAAAGACAGTTCAAAAATATTACGGACCAACATCACTTATATCATGCAGAAGTTCTAAATAGCATATTAACCAACAGAATCTAATACCACATATTAAAAAATGATAAACCGTGATCAAGTGATACAAATTAAAGGAATACAAATTCATCTCAATTAATACAATACACCATGTTAAGAGATCTACGGAGACAAATAATATGACTACCTCCACAGATACTTTAAAAGCATGTAACAAAAAAACACCTAAGAAAATAGAAGTCAATAGAAACATTATTAAATAAATATGTTCTAAAGCTAACATTTTCTTAAGGGAGAAACAGTTGAGGTACTAATATTAGCAACAAGGTAAGAACACTCAGCATTGTCTGGAGGTATTACAATATGTAATTAGATGAGAGAAAGTAATTAGAGGGAAAAGAATTGGAAAAGAATAAGTAAAACTATCTCTCTCTACAGATACTGTATACTTAGAAAGCCCCAGAGAATCAATGATAAAATAATTTTTTAAATGAATTTTAAAAAGCATTTTAGGGGCCTCTGGAGGCGCAAGGGTTTATAAGTCTTGGCATTATGAAGCTATCCGCAGCCACTGCAGCACAAGTTCGATCCCAGCCAGGGAGCTTCCCACATAGTGCAGCAGACCTCTCCTGCCTTGCCTGCTGCTCTCTTCAACAGTGTATTTTCAGTCAATCTGCCTGTTCTGCTCCCCACCTTGTCTCTGGTGAATCCTCTCACCTCCCCCAGCCCAGACCTCTGACCTACACCCCAGCTCTTATATGCATAAATAAATCTTTAAAAAAAATAAAAAAAAATAATGCAGTCCCAATAAAAATACCCAGTTTTTTTCTCTTATAAACTTTTTTTTAAAGATATATTTATTTATGGACACAAGCTGGGGTACAGGCCAGAGGCATGGGTTCACCAGAGACAGAGTGGGGAGCAGAACAGGCAGATCAATGGAAATACACTGCTAAGGGGAACAGCAAGTGAGGCAGGAGAGGTCTACCGCTCCATGTGGGAATCTCCCCTGCCGGGTGTCGAACTCACATCACCACTGCCAACAGCGCCATGGCGCAGCTTTTTTTTTTTTTTTAAGATTTATTTATTTATACATACAAGCTGGGGTACAGGCCAGAGGTGTGGGGTGGCGAGAGGGTTCACCAGAGACAGAGTGGGGAGCAGAACAGGCAGATCAGAAATACACTGCTGAGGGGAGCAGCGGGCGAGGCAGGAGAGGTCTGCCGCACCATGTGGGATTCTCCCCGGCCGGGCGTTGAACTCGCATCACCGCTGCCGACAGCTCCACAGCGTAATGCTTAACCGCTGCGCCACCAGGGAGGCCCATGGCGCAGCTCTTAACCCACTGCACCACCAGGGAGGCCCCCAGTGTTTTTTAAAACAGAGGTAGACAAGATGATACTGAAGTTCACATGGGAAAATAAACTTGCAAATCCTGTCAAAACCCCAGCAATGTTTGTTCAGACCTAGAAAAATCCACCCTAAAATTTATAAGGACTCTCAAGGGACCAAAGAGACAAAAAAATCCCAAGAAAGGTCAAAGTGGGAAGACTCAAACTTCCTGACTTCAAAACTCACTTACAAAGCTATAATAAGCAAAACAGTGTGGTACTGGCATAAAGACAGACATAGAAACCAAAGCACTAGAATAGAAAGCCCAGAAATAAACTCTCACACACGGTTAAAATTTTTTCAATAAGGGTTCCAAGATCATTCAATGCGGAAAAGGCAGTCTTTCAAGCACACTGTGCTAGAAAAACCGGGTATTCACATGCAAAAGAATGAAGTTAGATCTTAATATCACCATATACAAAAATTAACTCAGAATAGATCAAAGATCTGAATGTAAGAACTAAAACTATAAACTCTTAGGAGAACACATGGGGAAAAGCTTCATGACATTTGATTTGGAGATGCCCAGTTCATGGCTTCTAAATTCCACTCCCCACTGAAAGGACCCAAGGCTCTTTGGAGAAATAGCTGATTTTAGGGCTGGGTCTGGGAAAATAGAAGATAGTCTGAAACTTCTTTGCTGTGCTAAAAAGTGCTAGAAAGACCCAGGAATCAGCATGAAGAGGCTCTGCCTGGCCAAATCTGGGACAATTTGAGCATCAGAATAAAAGAGATGGTAGTTATAGATTTTAAGCCTGGAAATCAAGTAAGAATCCATGACTCTAAACCAATGAGAGATCTGGTTGTGCCTCAAGAAATCCACAGTGCAGTGGGCAAGACAGCCCCCAGCAGATGGGCACAGAGGGAGCACCACTCTGCCAGGCAGCACTAATCTCCCACCAGGCAGCTCAAGGGAAGTGGTATGCAGGCATGGAGAAGGGTCTGGAAGGAACTCACGAGGGTCCTTTGCGCATCCGAGGCGTGCTCATGGCCCACTGCTTGATTTTGCTCAGGCTCTGCTCATTGATGACGCGCTGGCCCTCAGAGGGCATACAGTCCACATACAGGTTGTAGAGCAGCAGGGCTTCTGTGTTCTTGCGCAAGGCGTGGGCCTGCACCACACGCTGCGTGAATACACGTGGGTCCTCGGCACAGAACAGAAGCTGGATCCGTGGCACCCAGTACTGGCAGAGCAGGAGGGGCGGCCTGCCTGGGGGTGGGAGGGAGAAGGGAACAGGAGTCAGGCTGTCTGGGCAGGAGCACCAAGTTCCAGTCTGGTTTGCCGCTGAGGCACGGTGGCCTCGAGCAAGTGGCCTCCTCCTCTGACCCACTGTCACATCTGTAAAGCCTGCCCACCTCACAGCTTGTCACAGCTGTGAGGAGTAAGGGGACTCTGCAGGAACACTGCCATGTGACAGTGCTTTGTAAACTCTGAAGAGCTGTGCACAGAGGAGGAATCATTTGCGGGTGGCTGTTCAGCACCCAATCCTCAAGGCCACGCCGAGAGCAGACACCATTAATCCATAGGCCTTGGGCTCCTTCTCAACATCACCCTGAAACGAGCACAGCTGCTCACAGTTGGCATATCAATTAATCACCCTTTGCCCTTCCTGGAATCTGAGTGGTGCATCCTCTGGTTCTCTCTGGTCAGGAGCTAGACAGCCACAGGACCACCGAACAAGGGAGAGTTCAGACCAGAGTTGACTGTGCTCGGGCTGGGGGATGGCCTCTCTCACAGGCCTGGCCTGACTGGGAGTCTGCCTGGGAGTATCGGGGGAGCAGAGAGCTGTACCTTCAGCAGTGACACCTCCATTCAGGATGGGCTTCCCCATCTCATCTCGCACCAAGCCATTCTCATCTGTCTTGTGCACCAGGTAAAGCTTCTTCTCCTTATCATAGTCCAGGATGCCGACATTACACCATGCATAATTCAGCTTCTGACTCTTGGGGTCCTCTGAAACAGGAGGGGAACCCACCAGTGCTCCCTGCACAGGGCTTCAGAGTATAGGGAGCAGTTGCTGGTTCTCAGAGGTCACTAATCTAACCTGTTCCCCACCAGGATGACTTCCTTTGGTCCAGCAGAGTGTGGGACTGCACTTTCCCTGCTGGAACACCCCCCCACCTGTGGCCACTGGATGAATGAATAAATGAGCTTGCTGTGACACACCTCTCCAGCTCTGGTTTTCAGTTTTGCTTTCCCCTTCCTGTCCAGTTTCCTTTTTGAAAATACTGACTTTGTCTTGGCTCAATTTAAAGGAAAAGATTTCACAAGAAGCCCCCAGCAGAAACCAGAGCTCTCTGGCCAGCCCCTTCTTGAGTGCCACCCCAAGGCCAGGGCCTGCCTGAAAAGGTGTAAGCAGTAGCACTTTGGAGAGGCTGGTATTTGGTGCAGTTAAAGATCTCACAGTCCCAAACCTTGGGTTTTATCACCAGAAATTGGAGATCTTGGAGCAACTGAATTAAACTATTTTTGTAATTAAGTCCAATGTAAAGGGAACATTCTAGGCTTCCTGTCTCATTTGGAGAAATTAATTCCCACATTAACAGGTTTTTAAACTGAAACATAAACTTACAACCTGCTCCATGGACTCACTGTGGGCCCCCTGGCAGCTGAGCAGCCCTACAGCCAGCGTGGCGCTCATCAGCCTACCTCCTGCCTGGGTACTGGGCCCATGCCCTGCTCCCGTTGGGGGGGAGGGGCTGTCCACCACGGATCAGGGCCCTGTGCAGGGGAACAGCCAGTCACCTCCAACCTCCAAAGTACTGACCCAGGCCGCCCTAGGACGCCTGCAGAGACCAGCATGAGGCCAGGGTGGCTGTGGAAGCTCAGCCCAGCCCTATTGCTGATAGCAGCAAACTAGAGAGAGCCCCGTGGCCTTCAGAGCAGACCGGGGGCCGCAGGAGGAGTAAGGGGACTCTGCAGAAACAGACAAGGCCAAGAAGTGACAAAAAATGTGCCGCATCAATGTAGGTCTGTGTATGTGGGTCTGATAACACTGGTCAACACTGAGATTGTTACTGACTTTAAAAGGCCCCAGTCTGTAGTATCTTGGTGTGCTGCACATGAATATAACCCTGAAAATTTTTTATTAGCTCTCGTTTTGAAGATATTTCAAATAATTCATTTTATATGTTTCGCCGTGTAAATTTATCCAGTAGGACTGCAACAACATCCTAAATCAGCCTAGAATGATATAATATTGCATTGCATTACATAATACCATCATGCACACATCATCCAAAGTGACTGCACCATTTTCTGATGCAATGCAATACTACTGCCAGGCAGCTGCTGAAGTAAGCCGACATCAGCAGTGCACTATAGAAAGCCCTGTCAGAAAGGTTGAGCATTGAAAATATTTCAGGCTTTGTGTGAGACAGTTTAAGCTACTGTTCCATAGGACTGTTATTATTTGATCCACTTAGGCACAATACAGAACAGCAATGCCTCGAAAGTGTGTTAATAACTTGGACAATTTCTGCTCTATCTGTGGGGAAGTGACATTTGCCAACCAGAAGAAAAGGATCACTTCTCAAGTGAAGAAGGCTTACCATCTTTACTTCGGATGCAGGGTTGGTGACCAAGACAAGCCATGGGCCCCGCATATATGCTGTGCTACATGTACAACACAGCTTTCACAGTGGTTAAATGGCAAAAGACCATCAATGCTGTTTGCAGTCCCCATGGTGTGGAGAGAGCCAAGCAACCACATAAAACACTGTTACTTCTGCTTGGTTCCTCCTCTTTCTAGCGGAATAATGAAGCAAAAGAAGTTGAGAATAGTCTACCCAAACATTCCGTCTGCATTGAGACCAGTTCCACATGGTGAGGGACTTCCTATTCCAGAACCTCCAGCAGAATATTCTCTTGATTCATCTGATGAGGACAAGGGTGAGCCGACCTGTTCTTCTCCTGTTCCATCAGCATGCAGTGACCCAGATTTTCACTGTGGTGCATCATCAACCCCACACAGACTAACACAGGAACAACTAAATGACCTGGTTCGTGATTTGGACTTATCCAAGAACAAGACAGAATTGCTAGGATCAAGACTCCAACAATGGAATCTTCTAGAAGAAGATGTCACAATTATTTTATATCGAAAGTGCCACCAGCAGTTGGAGCCTTTCTTCAGAAAGGAAAGTACTCTGGTATTCTGTCCCGATATTGAGGGCCTCATGAATGCCTTAGAAATCACTCATGACCCACAAGAATGGAGACTATTTCTAGACTCTTCGAAACAGTCTTAAGGCTGTGCTTTTGCGCAATGAAAACCATCTTCCATCTATTCTAGTAGCTCATGCTATCCACATGAAAGAGACATACGATAACTTAAAGCAGCTACTGAATTCCATTGAGTATAACAGGTACAGCTGGCACGTCTCTGGTGATTTGAAGCTAGTTGCCCTTTTAATGGGACTGCAGCAGAGATATACAAAATACACGTGTTTCTTATGTGAGTGGGATAGCCGAGCAAGTGAATTGCACTACTTGCGGAAGGAATGGACTCGCAGACAAAATGTAGCAGTTGGAGAGAAGAACATCCAGCACCCAGCTCTGGTAGAGGCTCACAAAATCCTGCTACCACCCCTTCACATCAAACTAGGCTTGATGAAGAATTTTGTAAAAACCATGGACAGGACCTCGCCAGCTTTCCGATACCTGCATGAAAAATTTCCTCAACTCAGCGAACCAAAGATTAAAGAGGGAGTTTTTGTGGGTCCCCAGATTCGAGAGCTCTCCACAGATGACCAGTTCAACAACTTGCTGCAGGGTGATGTGAAACAAGCATGAAATGCTTTTCGCCTAGTGTCTACAAACTTTCTTGGGAATGTTAGGACAGAAAACTACAAGGAACTAGTAGAAGACATGCTGATACAGTGGCAGAAACTTGGCTGCAATATGTCTCTAAAGATCCACTTCCTTCATTCCCATCTGGATTTCTTCCCTGAAAACTGTGGTATGGTTAGTGATGAACATGGCGAACATTTTCATCAAGATATTGCATCAATGGAACAAAGATTCCAGGGAAAATGGTCCCCTACAATGCTGGCTGACTACTGCTGGACACTCCCCAGAGATGCTCCTGAACAGCTGTACAAGGAACAAGTGAAGAAATCTAAGTAGCAGTCTATGACTTGATTTTTTACAGGTATTAACCATAGACCTATTACTATTGGCCTGCATTTCATGATGTAAACATCAATTTATTGCAGATTATTAAAAAAAAAACTAGAGCCAAAATTAGAATTTGACTGTCATATTCGTGTTGAGCACACACAAATTGATAGGAAATGACTAATTTTATTTCAGCAACATGACTTTTGTAAAAATTTGTTGACCAGTGTAATGGTTGTGAGTGGGTGACAGTGTGTGCATATGTATTTGTGCACTGAGTGCATAAGTGCATCTGTAGATGTGTGTGTTTGTGAATGTGTGTGCTTACAAGAGAGTAAATGTGTATATATGTGTGTTGTCCAGGCAAAGGTGAAAGGCAAGAAGCCACAGTCATAGCTGGGACATGATGATCTGTGGGCGTGGGGATGGAAGGGCTTGAATTGTGCCCCCTTAGTTTAGAACCTCTCCAATACACATGCATATTTTTTACTACAAAGACATCAAAAGATCTCTTTTTAAGACTAGATGGCATCCAGCTATCCCTTCCCCTTTCCTCCTACCAGTGTCATCCCTGGTCCCTGCATTTCCTGCCCCGTGCAGCAGCCCCTTGGCCTGGATCCCAGTTGGGAGGCTTCAAAAGGCAGGGCCTCATCTCCCA